>JBBULP010000896.1:0-211236 GCA_038048775.1 Picocystis salinarum | reverse complement strand
GCGCTCTGGTTCTCCGCACCTCCCAACTCGACGTGAAAGCTCCGCCACACGCAACGTGCCAGTGGTTCCGGCTGTTGAACGACTCACTGTCGTCTCACAGCCTAGAGGAACCAACCAACCACAACATTGCTTACAAGGAGTGTTTAGCTTGCGATGGGTTAAGTGCCGTTTCAAACTCACTTGCTTCACGGCGCTTCAAGTTACACTTAGAGTGCGTCTAGAGAATCCCAACACAAGCGTAGCGATGGACGCAACTGTTTGTCAAGTAGGGTGAAGAGGCCGAGCACCTAATCGCCGTGTGAAAGCCACTCAAGTTCTGGTGAATTTTCTCGCAAGTTTGAGAGGACGTTTCAAGGCTCTTCATATTGAGGTTGGCATCTTCGTCATTAGAGACGAATGCTAGCAAATTGAGCATCTACCAAATACGGCATTCTCCAACCCCTTCCCTCGCGGGGAAAAGATACGTTTCCATCTTGTGAGCGAACAATTTGCTAGGTACTACGGAAGTTTTGGCTAATTCTCGGCTCTAAAACGACTCCTTCTCTATCGAACTGACACCGGCTTTTTTTTGGAACTTTGCATAAAGATTGGCGAACTTTTGTGAGGCAATTGAGCCTCTCCTTGGTAAAGGGATGGTGTATCGAACGAGTGTGCTTTTTCAGCAACAAAAGCTAGATCCATGCCATGTTCGTATCCCCACATCAAACAAATGCTCCTCCCTCACATTGAAAAATGCTCTTGATTACACACTTGAATTTTAGACTCGCAAGACCCAGTGTGGGAGCACTGGCTTGAAAGCAACCAACAAGTGCACATTGTTTGCGCATGCGACCTCATAATGGTCACGGGCGTTGATTCGTGTTGAATTGATGGAGCTAGCTTGTATCGGCAAAGGGTTGAGCATATCGCATGTAAAGGGGCAGTCTTTTCGTGGTTTAGGGTTTACCTCCTAGGAACGCATTCAAACGAGGGGGATCAACGCGCTTAGAGGTTTCCCCCACACTTTGCCTTCGAGGTATACTTCATCGTTTTCACGTGTACCATTTTGTCATCACGAAGGGGAGAAAACATAATCACACAGAAATGTGGGTGAGATGGACGTGATTAGTGTCAAGTTTATTGGGTGCGCTGCTGAACACTAGCGGAAGGACTTTTTGAGAAGTTGACTGCTTAACTCTATCACCATGTCATCATTGGCTTCTCGCACCAATCGTCGAAGGCACTTTTGCAGTTCTTCAATCTTCTTGTTTTCTTCGGGCAATAGTTGCACAGGCAACCTCAAGACCGCCTCGCAACAAAGAACGAAGGCCTTGTACCCGTTTGGTTGATCCATTCCATCCACCAATGCAAACGCCCACTCCCCAAGTATGGTGGGAATCATGGAGTTCGCTACTATCAACTTCACCTTGCGCTCCTTGATTTCTCTCACTGCACTTGCAATTTTCCACACACTTGACAAGAAGAAGGGTGCATGCTCATCTTGCAAACGATCATGCAATTTCGAAGCCCAACGAGGTAGGGCCACGGATGCTTCCTCCAAAATCTCCTCATTAGGTTCGTTTACCACTTTTTCAAGCCAAAATGCCACTTTTTTTTGCAATTTCTTCACCTCCGTGGCCGATGTGGTCGGATTATCATTGCCTTTCCCCCCACCACCCAACCTAGGAGATTCCTCCGCATCCTTTGTGGACAAGGCATGTCGAAGTGTGCTCTCCTCTTGGGGTAGGGCACTTTTCGATGGTGCTAGCTTGGGGATCTTGTCAACCACCTCTCTATCTCCGTCCCCCGCCTCCGAGAGATCAATCACCAACGGTGGGGTGCTTGCCTTCCCAGTTTTCCCTCCCCGCAAGGTATGTAACCTCCCCTCCTTTTGCAACCGGCGCGTCCTTTCAAGTAGAGCATTGACCACCCTCTGGCTCTTGGAATTGTAGTCTTTGTCGGTCAGCCAGTGTAGTGCATGGCGTCCGTTTTCTTTGGAGTACACCCGTTTGCAAAAGAATCCCGGGACCCTCCTCATCCCTTCCTTCTCGAACTCTTGGTCCCTTGGGATGCAATACACGATTATGGTTTGGAGCACTGCATCAAGGGGCAGGACGTCTTCGTGAAAGGAGTAGAAAAGCTCCGCAGGGTGAGTGCCAGGAAAGGGTGCACAGTCCAGGTCTTCATCGGGTACTTCTTGCAAGGGCCGGTACAGCCAATGTACCTTCACAGCATTGGATTTTCGTTTCCCTCTTCCTCCTCCATCTGTAGACATGATCTGCACCACGTGTGCCATTTCTGGTCTCTTTGCACCTTCCATTTGCACGTAGACAAAGTCCTGGGGATGCAGCAGGATCCCATGAGGGGTCTTCACCGCTTTCCCTGTCTTGGTGCTCATGGTTGGATCAACACCTGCCCCTAGGGTTGCGGGTGTGGCATCCAACCGAGCTCTTCCCCTTTCGGTGCCTTTCCACACCGACGAATGGTTCCTTTCGAATCCACTGTCTTTGGACGGCTACGCTTCCTTGGGACCTGGACCGAATCCGGTCGAACGGACGGTGCTTCGGACGTCCGCGGTCGCACGTGGCTGGCCTGCTGCGCCTTCGGGAGCCCTCGTGCTTCGCTTTCGATCCTTCGCGCGTGGACGCGATCTCGATGTGTCGTCGGACTTTCCGGGTTGGTTCGTGCGCGGTTTTCCTTCCAGCCCTGGCTTCGTGGGGAGGTGAAGGAGGATGTCCAATCCGAAGGGTGCATTCTGAACGGAGGAGACGGACCAAGTCGGGTGGGTACCCAAAACAAAAGGATACGCCCTGGTCCCTCCGCCACCGCAACAAGGGCGAGTAAAGGGAACCACAGGTGCCATGGCGAAGCGAAATGCAGCAATGCAGGAGAATCCGGTGGACGTGAAGAGTGGAACGACCAATTGGTGGTTGAAACCGTCCAGGGAGGTGCGAGAAATCCAGGGATAAACCTGCTGGAAGACTCGTCCCGCAAGCACGCCATCCGGTCTTTCTCCCATGGGAACAAAGAGGCGGAACATCGAAGCTGCCCAGAAAGGACGGGGAGCGGACATATCATCCACTTCCAATGCTGAGTCGAGGGCGCCTTCCTTCCAACAGACAGGCAAGGAATCGATTCAATGAATGACTGTTTGAACGAGACCCACCCAAGCTGGTCCTTCACCTGGAACAGCAACTAAGACAGGTCCAGTAGAACCAGACCTGGCAAAGGTTGCCGCTCTTGATACGCGATCTGCTCCTATCTCAACTGCCAACTTCATGGTAGATATACCGACTGGGCAGCAGTGGTCATTATTGATGAGGAGCAGTACTGGCCCGGAAGATGATGGTGCACAATCCACGTTTTGCCTTTCATAGGAAACAGATACACATTTACTTGTACAAACGTAAAGAAGAAATTGCACCATCCAATGCTGTGTGGATGCCCTTATTGTACTCTGAATGTGCCGGAATCAAAACAGGATTAAGTTCTGGGTGGTTGCGCCATAGTGCGGGAGAAAAAGGACTGCTAGCTGATGGCCAGTAATACAAATTTCCAGAGTTCAGACATTCTGTAAGTGCAGTACGTCGCTTTGGTGCACATCCACAGCACCTGTACTGAACTGCTAAAGCAAGGTTCATACGATGCCACTTATTGAGTTGAGTTGAAGCTATGTCCAGCTTGTCTTTGTAAAATTATTCGGCTGTGGACACTGGACAGGTCATTTGCAAGTCCGCCTGTCCTTTGTCTACAGACTCCAAGTCAAAGTGTGGGTTGGCGGCACTCATTGGATCCTCCACCCTGACGCCAATATGCTTTCTCGGATCTTCATAGATGCAAGGGATTCCCTGGGAACGCCAGATGAATTTGTGTCTCATGCTTTCATCTTTGACTTCTCTCCAGTTACTTGCGTTGGCTGCAGTGATGCATGTATCTTGCTCGATGGCATAATCTGCTTGCCAACTGTTGTTGATGTTCCGCAAGGTGCATTTTTCTATCACATTTTCAAGCGAAGTGAACCTGTAGTGATTGATCACGAGCAACGCAATGGCGATTTCCGGTTCGCGAAAATTGTTGACAAACTTGAAAGGTTTGGTGCGCACGTTCTCCAGGCCTACCACACTATCCACATATTTGCCTTCGTGGAGGATGACTCCATGGATCTTGAGGCTTTTGAGCTGTCCTGGTCGGAAGATTGGTTTCGTTTCATCGTTGTGGTACAGATCCTTGTACTTTCGCACTCTTAAGGGTGCGCTGTGCCTTTTAGAATGATTCCATCGCATGATGTTGTCATGTCTGACATCACTTATCACCTCCAGTTCCTCGTTGTAGGAGAACATGATCCACGGCACGTTCACTGCATCCACCGAGTTGAATGAATCCTTCAGTTCTTGTGCAACTGTCTTGCAGGGGTTTCTCCTGGTCGACAGGAACTCGTCTACGTCCAAGGAAGCGATCCATTCGCAATCTTTCATGTGATGACTCCGGCTGATTTCGTCGAGTGGGTGCCATTGTGTTCCTGCGGTGTATTCGGAGAGATTCATGGGAATCACATGGACGTCGGGGTCATGGTTCTCGTACGGTTGTCTGGCATTGGTATCGTCGATGACGACGATCTTTTCGACACCTTCCCATCGGTGGTGTTGTATGAAGCTCTTCAACAGCTGATGCTCGTCCCTCATTCGCGTGAGGGCACAAAGGAAGGTCGTCTCCCGCACCGTGGATCCCTCGTCCGACGTGGAAACTACTTCTTGTCCATGTGCAATCCACGTCAGAATGGACCAGACCAGCAGAATCGCTCTTCTCGTCTTCGCCATCCATCCGCTGGATCGACGTGCGCTTGCTTGTCGATTCTCTTCGCGAAGAGGTGTCCCGCGTTCCTTTACCTGTCCTCTGGACCCTAAACCACGATGGACTTCACTGGGGTCGGCCACGTCCGAAACCGGGCTTGATCCGAGACGGGTCCCAAAGCCATGGATGGGATGCAACCCACGGGAAACATTGCATAGATGCCATGAACAGTTCCCGCGAAGGCAAGCGAGGTTGGTAGGCAAAGGAACCGGACGTGGAAGGACGAGGCGTCCGTCTTGCCTTCGGCACGTGCTTTGGAAATTTCATCTCGTGTTCCAAGAGGAAGACAAGCTCGACACGAGTGGGCGAGACATATGAGTAGTGTTCAAGAGCGCACGGGTTTAGCTCTCGAAACCTGCGCGAACGCATCCAATCACGCGTCGAGTTCGAAAGCACGGACGATTGTGACTTTATTCGGAAGCACATCCATCTTGAATTGGAAAACGAATGGTATGATGATGCGTTCGTAAGGTTCATTTTTGCCTTGTGGTTGCAAGTTGCTTGTCGGGCATACGAGTGCATCGATTCGACGGTATGTTCATTCCTCATGATTTGGCAGGTTTTCCATGGAAGTCACGTTGGAAGTGCCGCACTTGCACCATCCTACACGCATGTGGCCTCGCTCGTCTTGGCTTCCTTCTTGCTTGTGGTGACGCGGAGACCATTCCTTCCTCTTGCATTGCCCAAGGCAGAGAAGAAACGCTTTGGACGTGGAGAAGAAGGATTCGTTGATCGTCGACACAAGACAAAGCCAAGCGCGCGTCCACGGTGGGCGACGAATTGGCGCAGTTGCGATCCCATCCACAGGCGCGTGGACGGTTGAGAACGACACGTCGCACGTGTGGAAGTGGTGCAGATCGTACTTCGCAGACGAGATGGACGGAACACAACCAAGTGGACGGTCTTCGTCCACCCAGGATGGCAGTGCACAAGCAGAGGCAGGCACCACCACACAATTGAAACGAGATCCATACGAAGTGTTGGGCGTTGCACGTGATGCGACCGTGCAAGACATACGAACGGCGTATCGGAAGCTGGCGCTCCAGCTGCATCCAGATAAGGCCGGACCCGAACGTGCACAGGAGTTCCACGAGGTGAGGACGGCCTACGCCATCCTCAACGATGAAGAAAAGCGGAAGGCATATGACAAAAAAGGATTCGATGGATTGGACGTCGAAGACCTGGTGTTCGAAGTCGACTTGTCCTCGATGGGTGCAGTGAACACGGCAATGGCAGCCATGTTCAGCAAATTGGGAGCGCCCATCAAGACCACCTTGCCACCGGAACTGCTGGATGAGATCGGTACAGGAGGATTCCGGACGAACAAACTCCAAGTCGGACAGAAGCTCCATGGAAAGGTGGACAAGCAAAAGTGTGCCTTTTTTTCAGTGGAGATCACCGCCGAAGAGGCAAGTGCGGGAATTGTGGTGCTGGTGTCATCCGAATCGAAGAGCAGGTTCAAACTTCTGCATTGTGAAAAGGTGGGCGTGCACGATTATGAAATTGCTGACAAGGTGGACAGCGAGAAGCTGAGGAGTGCTACCGCAGCGGCCATGTTCTTTGTCGATGCAAAAACGTACATACTTGGCGGGACTCCGCCTGCCATCGAACAGGCCAAGTACGAGGCGCCCGAAGACGTTCTGTTCCGACGCCTGGACTCAATGAGGCCCAGAGAGAGCCAGAAGCTCGCGGCTGGCCAGCACGTGTTCGCTGTCTATGGGGATAACTGGTTCCAGAAGACGGTGTTTAGCATCACCGTGCGTTCCTTGCTGGAGGAACGAGTGTTGGGTACGTTGAAGAACATTGTCTCCATCGAAGAGAATTTGGTCGCCATGAAGTCGAGCCTCAGCTCCTTTGAGGAGAACTACAAGAGGGCCCAGAAACGATACATTGACGCTTGCGAAAGATACGAAATCGAGGCTGCTCGATTGAGGGAGCTTACGGAGAACAGGGAAAAAGCGTACACAGCCCTGCGTGCCACGGGATCTGAGAGGGAAACGGGATCTGCCAGCGCATCCGTGGGAGGGGCAAGCTTCGATGTAAAACGGGGGGAAATCAACATACGCATTCCAGGACTTGGATTCAATAAGCTCTTCAAGGACCGACGCGGTGCCGAAAGAAGCAGTCAAGATTAGGTGACCAAGGCCTGTGCCCTTATCCTTGATTGCATGGGGCCAGGAGCAATCCAGCTCCCCCCAGGAAGCGCGGATCCCTACCTGGTTGCTAACTCTATGCGCAATCAAACAGAATTTCTTCCTGGTCGAGTAGGCTGTACACCTCCATCGAGGGATGTCCACCTCGACTTCGAAGCGCATCCATCACCACCACGTAGCCAGGCACCGGAGTCTTTTCGGTAAGGCTTGGTTGGGATCCTTCCTGTCGATTGGATTCCAGGACGGTTTGTAACTCGGCTGGGAGGTGCAGGCCCACTCCGGATCTGACCAGCAGTCCGCCGACTGTGACGGTTTCCTTTGCGCCCACGTTCGTTTCCTCGATTTTGCACTTGAGCTGTTGTATCCACTGTTGGTACAATCCTTGGTGAAACCTTTGGTTGCGCGTGGTGTATGAGTTGCGTTGGTGGGTCCGAAACGGCGTGATTTCCGTCACGTGCCAGGTACCTTCGGCGTGCGTCCCGTGCAGGAATCCAAGGAAAGGTTCGGGGATCGAGGAGGCGCCTGCGCACCGTTCTTGGCGTTCCATGCGTTCCATGGCGTCTTGGATCACGCTTGGCGCGAAGGAGACTTCCGCGAGCGATTCGGCATCGTCGAATTCCGACCTTTGCGAGATCGTCTTCTGCACGTCCCGTTCGAACTCCGTTTCGTGCAGGATTCCTCTTCCAGTTTCTTCCGGGTACAAGGAATGTTCTTGCAGGATGCGTTCCAACGACAACCACGCCGGCATCGTGTCCTGAACGTGTTCTTCTGGGCGTGGGCTCTTTCCTTCTCCTTGTTGCGTTTCGTTTCGTCCTTCTTCGACGTAGGGACGTAGAAGGTGCTTTCGCCACCAGGCGTTCGCGTGTTCCATCCACGCATCTTCGCGCACCGCTTCCGCATCTTCGCGTCCGATCCACGCGTACCGTCGGAATCCGCACGTCGCTGCATCCATGGTGACGTGCAGCGACACGACAAAGAGACAAGTGGACGTCGGATGGAGCGATTTCTGTGGTTCCGACGTAGAATTCGTGTCGGATGTGCAGCTCACAAGCCAACACCATCATACCTTGACAAGTGAACGTCGAGAGGTGGATCGACGAAGTTGCAACTTGCACCGTGCCGGGGATTGGGTTGAAATCAACCAACCACGACTTGCACGCACACGTCGCAGTCTTTGACAAGGTGCCATTGAGGACCGTCGAGTGTATGCATGCCATGGCCTTGGACGTAATTCGATTGTGGTGGCGAACGTGGCGCGCGATGGGCGCATTGCAGTTTGCAATTGGGACGAAGGAGTCTTCACCACACCTCCGCGCTCTTGCCGACGTGCGAATGCATCTCGTTTCGTTGCTTGAAGAGTTGCACTTACAAGGATGTGGCAAGGACGGGACGTTGAATCCACTTGCATGAGCCAAAGGCGTGTTGATAGACAGTTCCTTGCCTTCCTCCATTGCATTTGGCACGGAAGGGCGACACTTTTTGCCGTCCCCACGGCCGCTTCATCTTTCCATCCATCCATTCCCTCGATCGTTTCGTCGATCGGTTTGCATGCATAAGAGTAGAATGGGTTTGGTATCCATCTCTAGAGGCCATGCATGTGGCGCGGGTGTGCGACGGTTGGATCCCATGGAATGACGTTTGGACGGACGGCGCGTTGGGAATCGGCATGGCACGTGTCCTCCACGCATGCACGCTTGTTTGGGAAGGATCTTCGATCTCCTTGGTGCCACGGTTGGTGCGCCTTGGACCTCCCTCGTACTCTGTGGAACCGTCTCCCTCTCCTCACCCTGACGGAGTTTCTTCTCCTCCTCCCTTCCTACCGAGAAGAAACTCTCTCTCTCTCCCCTTCTCTCAGGGACGTGTGTGTGTGGTGGGCTGGGTGTCGCCTTGGTCTCGAGTGTCGGTGCGAACGGTGGCGACACGCGAACACGCGCGTGTTGGTGTGGAAAGGAGAGAGAGAGAGAGGAGAGATGGCCAACGACACGTTGGTGCAGCTGCAGCAGCTCAACTTGGTGCAGAAAGTGACCGAAGGTGAGGAGTGGAACGAGGGGAAACCCAACGGACGAGGATACGACAGGAAAACCAGAGGAAAACACGGCGATGGAAGACGTGGTGGATAGAGACTGACCAAACGTGCCATCGTAACGACGTAGAACTGGAGAACCACGTGGGCGTGGCCGACAAAACACTGGCGGAATTCGTGATCGATCTGGCCCAAGGACAAAACGACGTGGAATCTTACCGAAGGAAATTGGCCGAACATGGAGCGGAACTGCCCGCATCCTTCGTCTCCACCCTCTACAACATCATCCTGAAGATGAAGCCCAAAACGAACGCCAAAGCTACCCAAGCGAACGAAACGAAAAACGGTTCCGAAGCACCCACCGACACCCGATTCACAGGATTGTGCATACCAGACACCCGTGAACAAGCCAGGAAACTGGATGAAGAAATGCGCTTGGACGCGGAAAAAAGAAGCAGACACGCGACAGATGCAACGATCACTGGAATGTCCACTGCGATGCCCAGCACTTCAGACATGCATTCACATGACCAAAGGGTTGGTACCAAGAGGGAAGGGAGATACCAAAGCCAATGGAGGAACGACGAACAATTCGACCATGACACGCAAAGATCCTCCTACAGGAAAGACAACGGTTCTGCCGGATTCCCACCTACCAGTTCACAAGGTGTGGAACAAGTCTGGGACGAACCCGAACTCCAATGCATCTACGAAGGCACGGTGCTCAAGGTGGTGGACTTTGGGTGCTTTGTGGAATTGCATGGATTCAGGAGGAGAACGGAGGGGCTGGTGCATGCAAGCAACATCTCCGCTCAACGAGGATCTGCCAAAGATCTGGTGCGAAGGGGAAATAAGGTGCTGGTCAAAGTCATCAGCAGGTCGGGAAATCGAATTGGGCTGAGTATGAGAGACGTAGATCAAAGAACGGGGGAAGACTTAAATCCCAAGAAACGAACTGAAATGGAACCGGCAGGAAGAACAAGCGCTGGAATACGGGGGCTCTCAGGTGTGCGTATGTCAGACTCCCTCGAGAAATCATCCAAGCGCCCAGGAGCTCAACTCTCGGAAGCAGAAAGGTGGGAGATCAAGCAGCTGATTGCATCTGGGGTCCTCAAGGCGAAAGACTATCCAAACCTGGACGACGATGCAGAAGATACGCTTGCGACCCTGACCAGGACAAGGCCGGATGATGTAGAAGAAGACCTAGAGATAGACATCAACGAAGACGAGCCGCTGTTTTTGAAGGGCCAGACTGCGAAAAGCGGTCTGCTTGAGCTATCGCCAGTGAGGATCGTCAAGAACCCAGAAGGCAGCATGCAGCGGGCAGCTCTTACGCAGAGCACGCTTGTACAGGAGCGGAGGGAACTTCGGCAACATCAGGAACAGGCAGCTCGTGATGCTTTGCCCCTTGAACTCAGTCGTCCCTGGGAAGATCCAATGGCACCAGAGTCAGAGAGGCTGTTGGCAGCCGAACTGCAAGGTCACGGTCAGGGGCCGCAGGAAGTACCCGAGTGGAAGAAGATTGCTTTTGGGCAGGCTCCCACCTTTGGAAAAAGAATTGCTGGTACCACAATTCAGGAACAACGAAGAAACCTTCCTATTTATCATCTTAGAGATGAGCTACTGCAAGCAGTCCACGACAATCAGATCCTTGTAGTGATTGGGGAAACAGGGAGTGGAAAGACGACGCAGATGACGCAGTACCTTGCAGAGGCCGGGTACACCACTGCTGGTAGGATTGGCTGTACACAACCCAGGAGGGTTGCAGCCATGAGCGTTTCGAAACGTGTGGCAGAGGAGGTCGGTTGCAACTTGGGGGATGAAGTGGGCTACAGCATTCGTTTCGAAGATTGCACCAGTCCACAAACGGTTATAAAGTACATGACGGATGGTATGCTGCTGAGAGAGGCGCTGTTGGATGACATGCTGTCGCAGTATAGCGTCATCATGTTGGATGAGGCACACGAGCGAACAATCAACACGGATGTTCTGTTTGGCTTGCTGAAGGATGTTGTGAAGCGGCGAAAAGACCTCAAGCTCATTGTTACGTCTGCCACACTAGACGCCGAGAAGTTCTCTTCTTACTTTTTTGACTGCCCAATCTTCACGATTCCAGGTCGAACGTTCCCTGTGGAAGTTCTTTATACTCGGACGCCGGAAACTGACTATATGGAGGCAGCGCTGATCACCGTCATGCAAGTGCACCTGACAGAGCCGGAGGGTGACATTTTGCTGTTTTTGACAGGTCAAGAGGAAATCGACAGTGCGTGTGAAACACTTTATGCACGTATGAAATCGTTGGGAAAGTCTGTGCCTCAATTGATCATTCTCCCAGTGTATTCTGCGCTGCCGAGTGAGATGCAGACAAAGATTTTCGACCCTGCACCGCCGGGGGCCCGGAAGTGTGTTGTGGCTACCAACATTGCAGAAGCAAGCTTGACGATTGACGGCATCTACTATGTGATCGATCCAGGCTTTGCCAAACAGAAGGTATACAATCCAAAGACGGGCATGGACTCTTTGGTGATCACGCCCATTTCACAAGCCAGTGCAAGGCAAAGGTCTGGAAGGGCTGGGCGCACTGGGCCTGGAAAATGCTACCGGTTGTACACAGAAGCCGCGTTCAAGAACGAGATGCATCCCACAAACGTTCCTGAGATTCAGCGAAGCAATTTGAGTATGACAGTCCTCCAATTGAAGGCCATGGGGATCAACGATCTGATGAACTTTGACTTCATGGATCCACCAGCCCCACAAACTCTTGTAATTGCACTGGAACTGTTGTACAACCTTGGTGCGCTGGATGAAGAAGGGCTACTTACACGCCTCGGTAGGAAGATGGCCGAGTTCCCATTGGAGCCACAGTTGAGTAAGATTCTCATCGCCAGCGTGGATCTGGGATGCAGCGAAGAGGTCTTGACCATTGTTGCCATGCTGTCTGCGCAGAACATCTTTTTCCGCCCAAGAGAGAAGCAAGCTCAAGCAGACCAGAAGCATGCGCGATTTTTCCAGCCCGAAGGAGACCACCTGACGCTGCTTGCAGTTTATACTGCGTGGAAGAACAACAAATTCAGCAATCCTTGGTGCCACGAGAATTTCATTCATGCTAGGAGCATGCGTCGGGCGCAGGACGTTAGAACGCAGCTGGTGTCCATCATGGATCGTTACAAGCTGGACCTTGTGAGCTGCGGTAGGAATCTGAACAAAGCGCGCATGGCTATTTGTTCCGGTTACTTCATGTTCTCTGCAAGGAAAGATCCGCAAGAGGGGTACAAGACACTTGCCGAACAGCAGGTTGTGTACATACACCCTTCCTCTTGTTTGTTTCAGAAACAGCCCGACTGGATCATTTACCACGAACTTGTATTTACAACAAAAGAATACATGAGGGAGGTCCTTGCCATTGAGCCAAAGTGGTTGGTAGAACTCGCACCACGGTTCTTTAAAGTTTCTGACCCTAACCAGCTCTCTCGAAGAAAACGCAAAGAAAAGATTGTGCCTCTGTTTGACAGATATGCCCAGGACCAGAATGCATGGAGGTTGTCAAAGCGTCGCGGTTGAGACTATGGATCTTAAATAAACACACCGTTTCCATTGACCCACTTAAGTTTCCTTTCCATTTCGCACCAATTGCTTCCGATCCATTATTTTGACGCGGAGCGAAGCACTCTCCCCTGCCTCCTAGTGCCGGCCGAGACCGTGCCCGTCGCCATGTCAGATTGTAGTTTTTCTGCCTCTGACATTCGGCTTTTCTTTTTGGGAGTGGGCCCCTCAAGATGTCCGTGCATAGGTTCGTTGCATTCTGCGGGACCGTGGCCGCGCCCCTCGTTGTACTTTAACAAACGGGCCTGCACAAAGTGCGCCACTGACGGGAACCCTCGCTTCTGGGCTTCAAAGATTGCGATTCCGGTGGGCGCAAGTCCTCTACGGGTCATGCAGATGGAGCTATTGCAAATCCAGCCTTCGTCGGGAAACTCTTCTTCGTGACAGTGAGGACACAGCCAGTCTGCTTTGTTGCGCACATACTCTAGTTCCAGGCCGTACCGGATCAGCAGACAAGCACGGCAGAATCGCCCAGTGGCAGAGTGACAGCGGCTGCATTCACTCTTGCCAATGCATTCCTTGCTGTCGTCTCGTTCTTCGCAACGGGGGCATCCGATTTCTCCGCATAGCTTTTTCTGCCTGCAGAAGTGGCAGCAGATGCCCACTTTTTGATCGTAGACAGATCCTCTGCCTTTGCTGTCGCACCTTCGCGCGAGCAATTCGGACACGTTCGCTCCAACTCCTTCCACGCTGGGCAGCACGATCCTGCCAGTTTCCAACACTGGCTCTTCTTCGACCCCTTCGTATTCAGGTGTTGTGCCTCGGAGTCTTTTGGAGGAGCGGAGTAGCACGGGATCTCGTTTCACTTCGACCTTGTTCTTTTCGCGTCGGAGGATTGGCTTTCGTATCCTCGCCGACATTTCCATGAGCGTTTTCTGTTTCATGACGCCCAATTGCTCTGTTTGCGAACGCCATCGTTTTTGTTTCGACGGATGCTTGCGAGTCAGCCACCTCCGTTCTCTTCCACGCTCGTTTCTTTCGGACGCGTTCCAATTTCGCGTTGGTTGCAACGCACCCAAACGATTCCGATTGGCTTCGATCCGCTTGCGTCTCTCTTCTTCGTATTGGAGCGCTTCCATGGATCCCATGCTCACGTGCGTCTCGTCCTCGTCCACGAACGCCAAGTGCGCCAAGGAACGTCGGAAGGGGTCCGATTTGGCGGGAACGTGCAGGATTGGCCCTCGCCCCATCCGGTGCAGCCCTCCAGGATCCATTTCCCGCCAAAAAACGAACCTCGGGTTCGGACACGAACTTTTCCTTTCGATGGGTTGGATGTCGGGTTCGAAGCCTCCCAATCGTCCGGTTCAGAAAGGACCCGAAGGACGGTTCGTTTCCTTCCGATGGCAAAAGGGTAGTAGTTGGACGCGCGAATCTTCCAACCGCAACCCACGATGGAACCAAGACGGCCATGGACGGACGGATGCGAAACGTAGAAAGATCGAAGATTCGAACAAGACCGTGAAATGAGCGAAAATCTTGCGCACCATGCAAGTCACAAGACACGAGGATGTGCTCTCCTCCGTCATCGATTCAATGGGTTCTCTTCGAGTTGATTCGCACGCATTACCGAACCCCAACGCACGGATGCACGCGTCCTCATCCTCCGTTCTTGCCGTTTGGTCCCATGCGTGGTCGGACGCGTGGACCCGCACGCTCCGCTTCCCAAGATTGCATCCTCCTTGTCTTTCGGCATCGTTTATCGCCACCTTGCGGGTGCGTTGTGCATGTCTTCGTGGAGGTATGGCGGTGGGCAACGTCTCGTGCTTATTTCACGAAGTCGCCACCTTTCCCGGCCTATCGTTGATCGGATGGAAAGCTAGGTGCAAGCATGTTGCGATCGTTCCTCTCTAGATCGAGAATGACCACTCCGGTGTTGTTGTTTGCATCGTGTTTCGGAAAAGATACCAACAAAAAGGGTTGGATGTGCTACTACCGGTCTTTCACATCCAAGTTTTACAATTTCACGCACTCGTTGATGCGTCGCCGGGAAGGCCCCCGATTGGATGGCAGGTGGTCCCACGTTTCCAATCGTCGTGCTCTTCCGACGTTGTTTCAATCTCGCGAGTCTTGCACGACACCAAGCGTCTACCCTTTCCTTGTGCCCATCCCGATGACACACGTTTGCATCGAAACGGGGGTGCAAGCGATGCTATTTCTCTCCCATGCCTACCTTGGGTGGACCCCTTGGTTTGGATTCTTCCTCCGCTTCGCTCCCTCCCCTTGGTGGTGCGCTTGGTTGTTTCTGGCTGGGGTCACCACTTGCGCCATCCTTGTCTTGCCATGCTGCGCGTGTGGCCCCCACCTCGTCCCGTTGGGCGTGGACCGACGGTGCGAACGACGTAGCTCGATCGAGTGGGATGGAGCGAGAGCGGTGGTGTTCCGAGGGATTGGTGTGGGACAGACCACGTGTGTGTGTGTTAGAGAGAGAGAGAGGCAGGGAGGCTGTGTGGGTGGGACGATCCGATGGGTCTCTATTCTCTCTGTTGTTTCTTTCTCTCTCCCCCCCCTTTCGATCGGTTTCGATTCCCGGTTTGAAAGGAATGGACAGACCCGGATGCCTTCCTTTCGAAAGGGGGGTGTGACTTCGATCGAAAGGAGATCGAACCACGTTCGGCGCCGCCACAACTCGTCGGGAAGGTGCGTGGACGCGACGATGGCGGAACGTGACGTGGACGTGGAACGGAGGGGACGAGGCGGAGCGAGAAGGAAGGAAAACGAGAAGGAAACGAAAACACGAACGCAACCGAAACGAACGAAGACGTGGCGATCGGATCCGTAGACGTGCGCATGCCGCCGCCGGACACAGGGTAGGGTTTGGAACCACGAGTCGCACCACTCGTGCACGAAAGATGCGTGGAAATGCACGCGTGGACTGACCGAGACGACGTACGTGGGATGAATGCGGTCTACGTGCAGGTCGAAGCAACTCCTGCCCGGGCGCTGGTGGACATCAGAACGCCATGGGAGAGACGAAGACGTGCACCGTTCGCACACGCAAGTTCATGACGAATCGTCTGCTGCAAAGGCGGCAATTCGTCGTGGACGTACTGCATCCAGGCCGACCGAACGTTTCCAAGGTGCGTCCGAAAGACCCAAGTCGAGCCGTGTGCGGACGAGGTGGAATGGGATGAACGCGAAACCCGAAGACGGGAGCTGACCAACGCAACCTTGTGCGATCCGATGGAATGCGATCCATACGCCTCCAACTGCAGGCCGAATTGCAAGAGAAGCTCGGCAAGATGTACAACGTCGGCGACACGAAGTCCATCATCCTCTTCGGTTTTCGCACCCAGTTTGGTGGAGGTAGGAGCACAGGGTTTGGACTCATCTACGACAGTGTGGAGGCTGCCAAGAAATTCGAACCGACATACCGCCTGGTCAGATTTGGACTGGCAGAGAAAGTGACCACGTCGCGCAAGCAAATCAAGGAGCGCAAAAACCGTGCCAAGAAGCTTCGTGGCAAGAAGAAGGCTGCAGTCACCTCCAAGAAGTAAACCTTGGATGGTGGGGTGGTCGGGGTCATGTAGTCGATGGTTTTCTTCTGCTCATGGGATGCCCAAGTGGTCCTTCCCCTCCCCCTTCATACATTGCCTTGTCGAAGGCACAAGGACGCGAACGAACGAGTCCATGCGTGTGAATGTGAGGCTGTTTCTGCCACGGGCATTCACCCGAGCAAAACGCGATGGCATAGAAACGCACGAGGGAATGCAGAAGGGTATCTGAAAAAAAAACGGGAAAAAGTGAACTACTACCGAACATGCCAAGTCTGTTGTTCCCAAGGAGGTCCCCAAGGCCTCCGACGTCCCACTTTGGAGTTGTTATTGCGCGATACGGAATGTGCATCCAGGCGCTCCACCAAGCGTGGGCGGTTACTCGATTTCTCTACCCAACACGGTCAAGTACTTGTCGTAGTATTCTCCGGCCGTTTCCAGGTCTCCCAGCTCCGTGTACAGGTCTGCAATGGTTCCCAACGCATCCGAATCACCCGTGAAATCCTGCATCTCTTGGGACAGCTGCAGTACTTTGTGTTGGTAGGAGATGGCACCTTTCAGATCTCCCTGCAGCTTCTTGGCCGCGGCGACACCACGGGATGCTCTTCTTTCCTGTATCTTGTCTCCTTGCTGGCGAGTCAACATGAGCGCTTTGTTGAAGTACGCCAAGGCTTCGCTTCCCTTTCCTTCACGCAAGCTGCGCTTCCCGTGGCGCAATGCAGCGGGCACTTCGAGGTCGCACACGGGCCCTGCGGGTTCCAGGTCCACGCTGGCACCGGGGCTGTACTTGCTGGTGGACGTGGACGATCCGTTGTTGTCTTCCTTTTTCACGTATTCTTCGTCCGCTTCTTCGGCTTCTTCTTCGGACAGGAAGGAAACCGCGTTGTTCTTCATCGTGTTGTTTCCGTTGTTCCTACCTTGTTGCGGCGCGTAGGTGAGTCCCGGTGCGTACAACGTGTTGATGGACGGGGACATGCCTTTTCGGGTCTGTTGCCGGAGCTGTTGGTTGACTGCACGCAGCTTCTCGTTGACTTTTTCCAGCTCCATCTTCCTCGAACGTGCCGACAGTCCGCCCACGAGTGCGCCGAGGGCGAGGATGGACGTGCTGATGCCGACAATGTCGACGCCGTACGGCGTGGCACACAAGGTCTTTCCCATGGCCAAGCTTCGCACAGCTTCTTGTTCACCTTCGGCACGTGCTTTTGCGATGGCTGCTTTGGCTCTTGACTCTTCGTCCAGGATAGCTTGTCGATCGGCCATGCCTCGTTTCTGCAACTCTTCGATCAACATGGTGGCTTCCTTGATCCCTTCTTGTTCGAGTTGATCCAGGACGTATCGCAAGGAGAGGGCGGTTTCGGCTTCGATGGCTTGGGCTTGTCGTCTCGGCCCGTCGCTGGTGGCTTGGAGCGTCGTGAACGCAGCGGTGGTCCATGCGAAGAGGGCTTCTCTTCGTTTGGCGGTGTTGGGTTTCTTCTTCGCTTCGTTCACGTGGGTTGGCACGTGGACCCCACCGCTCTGTTTCGCGTCCCTCCTCTTCCCGTGGCACGCTTCCTTCGCTCCCTTCCTACCCACGTGCGTCGACGTCTTCCCTGCCATCGCCATGATCGCGACGAGCACCACGTGTGCGGTGCTGTCGGCACACCGTCGTGTCGTCCACACTCGTCTCGTGTGATCGTCACGTGTCCATCGATCTGGTTTCGTTCTTCCCATCGAAAGGACCTCTCGCTCCCTTTCAGAACCGAATGAATAGGACCTTCGTGGGGAACGAACCGTCCCAGAAAGGAAGGACGAAGGCAAGAGAGTCCACGAGGGGAGTTTCTTCTCCACGTTCGGCGACGTCGCATCTCGCGACAACGCGACGTGCGATCGGATCGACGGAGGTCGCGCCTGTCCATCCCACGCGAACGTAAGCACAAGCAAGTGGAGGTCCACGCGTCCATGCATCCTCGTCGGATCCAACACGTCCGTCCGGTTCCGATCGAACCCACGCATCCCGACGAGAACCACGAAAAATCGACGTAAAACCAAGACACGACGTGGATGGATCGCACGTCCACGTCGTCGACAAAGGACCATGAATGTGGGAGGATTCCGAAACGTGCGATGGAACGCGTGCAGGAAACGAAGCAGCATGAATGAGAGCGGAAGGAAGGGTGCGGGACGCGCCTGGGCGAAGCTGTATCCAAACAGCCAAGCGTACGAACGTGGCACGCTGGACGTGGGAGGCGGACACCAAATCTACTACGAACAACACGGGAATCGATCGGGAAAGCCTGCGTTGGTCGTCCATGGAGGACCAGGAGCAGGATGCTACGCCAAACACGCGCAATTCTTCGATCCAGGACACTATCGAATCGTGCTGCTCGATCAACGCGGGTGTGGCAAATCCACTCCAAGAGGACAACTCGTGGAAAACACCACCTCACACCTGGTCCAAGACATGAAGCGACTCCAAGATCACCTCGAGATCCAATCCTGGGTGCTCTTTGGCGGATCCTGGGGAGTCACCTTGTCCTTGGCATTCGCGTGCGCGTATCCAGAACGCACCGAAGCCATGGTGCTGCGCGGGATCTGCCTCATGAGACCCCTGGAAATAGATTGGACCTTCGGAGGAGGGGCCAGCGTGCTGCGACCCAAAGCTTGGAGCAGATTCTTGGAACACTTGGAGGAAAGGGAGAGAGAGGATCCGCTGAAAAGCTATCACAAGCGATTGCTCTCGGAGGACAGCCAGGTGCGAGATGCCGCCACGAAGGCCTGGCAGTCCTGGGAGATGTCTCTGTTTATTACACCGCGGGACCTCACGCAGGTGTGGGACGGTAAAAAATGGGAATTCCAATCCACCCAACAGAACGGCGGCAAGGAGGAAAAGGGCCCGTCCTCGCAACCTTCCAAGCCAGAGCCGAAGAAGGAGAACGCGGAGGTTCCCCAACCTGCCATCGAAGGGAGCGCCGATCCCAACATGCCTTCTTCGGTTGCTCAAGCCATGCTCACGGCCCACTACAGCGTCAACCATGCATTTTTGGATCCAAACTATTTGCTGGACAACGTTGACCGGTTTCGGCACATACCCACCATTATGGTTCATGGAATGTACGACCTGGTGTGTCCCCTGCGCACTGCGTACGACCTGCACGAACGTTGGCCGGAGGCGGAGCTGCGCATCGTGTCCGGCGGGCACTCCATGTACGATCCGGCCGTGCGAGCAGAGCTGGTGCGCTCCTTGGACCAGATTCGGGACAAGAAACCCATCCGGCCCACGCCCATGCATTGAATAAAGGCGTATCGATCAATTTTGTCTCCTGGCGTTGAGGAAGATGGATCCTTTGTCTCCCCTTCCGATGCGTATCGTATCGTCCAGGTACGTGGTGTCGACGTACCCGCTGGGACTGACCCACGACAGCGGGACGGTCAAGGAAAGCTTCCCAAGCTTCAACACGAACCGATCGAAGACGACTTCGGCCCTCGTGTCGCTGACGATTTGGACGGTGCCTTGGATGTTGAGCATACCTTCGAGTCCGAAGGCCGTGGCGAATTCGGCGATGTTTTCCACCCTGCCGTTTTCGACGTCGATGTTTTGCGAGTTGGATTTGGTGCGGAAGAGACCTCCCAGCAGCGGCTTGAAGACGGAGAGGAACGGACCTTCCACTTCTCCTGCTTTGGCTTCCGTTTGTTCGTCCGCAGCTGCGTAGTAGAGCAGGGACCATTGGCCGGACAGCATGGGATTCCGTGCGGGTTTGTCGGTCGGATTCATCCGTTCCATGTCCATCATCGCATTCAGGATGTCTCGTTTCTTCTCGTTCGTCGTTCGTTTCCCTCGGGACGTGTTGCCGACCATCTGCAGCAGGTTTCGTTTCCTCGTTTGTGTCTCTTCCTCGGCCGGACCTTCACCTGGCGTAGCATTCGCACTCGTCTTCGCGCGTCTCTTCCACTTACTCGTTCCGTTCCCACGTCTCCTGAGCACCTCCACTCGTCCCATCTGCCACTTCCACGTCGCCGTCGCACGTGCGTGCGCCATGCCGACGCGATCCGCCATCGTCCAATTCGTCTCGTCGGACCAGGTGATCCCAGCGACTTAACCCTTCGCTTAACTCGAGGGGACCCGAGTGGGTTCGATTCGGGTTCGAAAGGGGATCGACGTGGGTTCGAAAGGGCGGAGCGTTCCTTTCGAAACCAGGACGAAAGGGAGGTGGATCCCATCCCGAGCATCAGTGGACCAGAACGCACGTGCAGGCGGCGCACATGGCGGACGCACTGGCTGCTGCGCTGCTGCAGACGCTCTCTCCAGACGCGGTGCGTGTTTGGAACGAGGAGGAGGACACCTGGAAGAGGAGACGCGAAAAAAAAACGAAGGAAAACGGAACGATGGACGCGATGCGACGAGGAAAGAGAGGAAGAGAGAGGTGCACGTTGGACCAGGACGTGCTGCGACGTCGACGATGGCGATGGCGAAACGACGGACGTGGACTGACGACGAAGGTCGGGAACGAACGACGCCATGGACGATCCATACGCAGGGTCCGAGGAAACAAGCGGAGAACTTCCTCAAAGAATCCGCCAAACAACCAGGATACGGCAGCAACATCCTCCAGGTGCGCACCACGACCTGCCACTTCGCGTCGGAACCACGAGGCGAAAGCGATCGGAGTAGACTTGCTCGCAATGCGAAAGTTCGACGCAACGTACGAACGGACCGCACGGCGGGACCGGAGGAAGATCGTCGACTGACACACGATGGCAAACGGACGCTTGCGTGCAGCTGTTGGCCTCGGAACAAGTCGACCTGCAAGTGAGGCAATCGGCAGCAGTGAACTTCAAAAACCACGTGAAGAAACACTGGGATGCGTCGCGGGCCCAAGGTATCTCCGATGCGCCGGTCGAGATCGCAGATGCGGAAAAGGAACAGATCAAGACGGCCATCACGTCATTGATGCTCCAAGCACCTCATGCCATACAAGTGCAGCTCAGCGAAGCCCTGGCCATCATCAGTGAAACGGACTTTCCTACCAAGTGGCCGACCTTGCTTCCTGAACTCTCCTCCAAGTTGGCATCGGGGGATTATCGCATCATCCAAGGAGCGCTGCACACTGCCAACAGCATTTGCAAGAGGTACAGGAGGAAGATGGAAATGAATCAGGAAGAAGCCAATGAATTGAAGTATGTCCTGGACACCTTTGCCATCCCCTTGACGGAGCTGATGACGGTGACCACTTCCAAAGTTCAGCAAACCAACGACGTGGCGGCATTGAAGCAGATGCTGGGTTGCGTGCGGCTGATGTGCAGGATGTTCTACTCTTTGAACTACCACGTCCTCCCCGAGGTCTTTGAAGATCGTATGAACGAGTGGTTTTCACATTTCCAGTTTTACTTGGGGTACAGCAATCCGGCCTTGAATGAGAGCGATCCCGAAAAGGAAAGTTGCATCGATGGCGTGAAGAGTGCCATTTGCGAGAACATCAATCTTTACATCGAAAAGAATGAAGAAGAATTTGAGCCCTTCCTACCCCAATTTGCATCAAGCGTGTGGGGATTACTTGCAGGGGCTAGCCAGGCTCCTGGTCAGGACCATCTCGTTGCAAGTGCCATGCGGTTCCTGACAACCGTGGCTCGGAGCATACATCACAAGCTGTTTGCCGACCAGCAAGTCCTGAAACAGGTCATAGAGGGGATTGTCATACCCAACCTACAAGTCCGGGAGGAGGACGAAGAGCTTTTTGACATGAATTGGGTGGAATACGTGAGAAGGGACATGGAGGGTAGCGACAGTGACACGCGTCGCCGCATGGCCTGCGAGCTGGTGAAGGGCCTAATGCAGCACTATCCTGCTGAAGTGACGAACCTATGCAGTTCTTACGTGTCAGCCATGTTGGAAGAAGGGGCTAGAGACCCAGCCAGAAACTGGAAGTCGAAAGATTGTGCCATCTACTTGGTTGTGGCTTTGACTGTGAAAGGCCAGACAGCTGCTCATGGTGCAACTCAGACCAATGAACTAGTGGGTATCGTTGATTTTTTTAGATCCAGCGTGTTGCCGGAGGTCACCTCTGCACACTTGAACACGCTTCCGGTTTTGAAGGCGGATTCTCTGAAGTTTGCGACGACGTTCCGATCCCAGCTTCCTGTAGAACTTCTTTTAGAAGCTTTGCCTTGCATCATCAAGTTGCTGGGTGCAGAATCGAACGTGGTGCATAGTTATGCAGCCATTTGCCTTGAAAGGATGTTGGTGATGAAAGAGAATGGTAAACCCAGGATCCCCCCCCAGGATGTAGTTTCGCACATGCAGCCCCTTCTGGCAGCTCTCTTCCAGGCCCTGGATTTGCCTGAGTCAGCAGAGAATGAGTATGTTGTCAAGTGCATCATGCGTACACTTACCTTTGCAGGTACAAATTTAGGCGGTCTTCCAGGTGATGTTGTACAGTTTAGTTTGAATAAGCTCGGTGCCCGATTGGCAGAAGTTGCCAAGAACCCGAGGCAGCCCACTTTCAACCACTATCTCTTCGAGTGCATATCTGCCATCGTCAGATTCGGGAGCACGGCTGACAGTAGCATAGTAGCATCTTGCGAGAATGTGCTGTTCCCAATTTTTCAAGGCATCTTGGAGCAAGACGTCGCAGAGTTCACTCCGTACGTATTTCAAATGCTGAGCCAGCTGGCTGAAGTACGCCAGCCTCCCCTGCCTGCTGCGTACAGCGCAATCTTTCCTGCCCTGTTGGCGCCGATGTTCTGGGAGCAGCCAGCAAACGTTCCTGCATTGGTGCGTTTGTTGCAGGCTTACCTCGAGAAATCATCCGAGGAGATTGTGCAGAGCAGCAAGCTGGAAGGTGTGTTGGGCGTATTTCAAAAGCTCATTGCATCGAGGTCACATGACCACGAGGGCTTCTTCATCTTGAACACGCTGGTGGAGTTCTTGCCTCTAAGTTCTTTCAGCAAATATCTGCAGACCATTTGGAGCTTGCTTTGTCAACGTTTGATGGCCTCCCGAACGTCCAAGTACACACGTAGTTTCATAGTCTTCTGTTGCATGTTTGTTTGCAAGCACGGTGTAGACGCTGTGGCCGAAAGCTTGGAAAGCGTGCAAGCAGGACTTTTTTTGAACATTCTTCAGGGTGTTTTCGTGCAAGATACGGAGAAAATAAATGGGAAGGACGAGGAGAAGGTGTGCGTTGTGGCATTCGCAAAGATGCTCTGCGAATGGACCGGTCTCCATTCCGCCGAAATGGGCAGTCTGTGGACTTCGCTACTTGCCGCAGCAGTCACATTGATTGAAAGGCCGACGGTGCAGGCAACGGCTGAGGAAGAGCTGGAGTTCGAAGAGATGGGTTACACAGCTGCGTTTGCGCCCTTGCACAATGTAGGAAAGAGGGAGAGGGATCCCGTGCCAGAGGTGTCAGACGTGAGAGCATACCTGGCCCAGTCTTTGGGGAGACTTTGCAATTCACGTCCGGGACATTTCCTGCCCCGAATCCAGCAGATGCCCGAGCAGCAACAGCGGGCTTTGTTGGCTTATTGCGCTACCCATGGCGTGCAAGTATGTTGAGGAAACTGAATGAATAATTGGTTGCCACATGCTCAATCTGTGTCCACTTTCACAGGATCGTACCTTATCTTTTCCACTACGTTGTCGGCACACGCCCTGCCCTCTTCCTCGCTTATTTTATTGTACCACCACACGCCGATGAGCGCCAGCCCTAGACCAGCCAGCTGTCCCAAAGTGAGCGATTCTTTGAGCCACAAGGTGGTGAAGATGAAGAGGATCATCAGCTTTGCGAACCCAGCGATGGCCAATGTTAGCGCCGAATTGCGTCCGATAATGAAGAACTCCGATAAGTTGAGCAAGATGGCCAAGCACGCCCCAAGACTGACAGTCAAGAGCGTGCCTACATATCCTGAGCTAGGTGCGCTCCAGAACAGCAGCTGGTACTCGTTCACATGCGCTTGTCCCTTTGGAATGACGGAGCAGTAGTGTGGATAGTTGTGGCAAACATCGACCGTGGTCTTGTAGGGGATCAACGCGGCGGTGAGGAGTATGACCCCTGCACCCGGCATGATGTACGCCATGGCTTGCAGCGGGTTCAGCTTTTCCTTCAAGCGCTTGCCCTGGAGCAGGAGCTGCACGATCACGCACCTGCAGGCGGCCATGACGGTGGCAAGGACCACGATGATGAATCCTTTCAGCACGAACTTCGCTTCTTGGTAGGTGATGAGTATTTGTCCCAAGATCATGAGCATTACGGTGCATCCGATCTTCACGGATGGTTTGACGAGGTGCATGGCGAAAGAGAGCACCAGCGTCCACGCCAGGGTGAGTGGTTTGACCATTTCCACGAAGGACGCTTCCAAGTACACGAAAGAAGTGTTGGTGAGTGCGATTTCCAGTCCCAGGAACACGGACACCGGTGCCACGGCCCACATGATGCTGGCCACACCTTCTTCCTCTGGATGGTTTCTGCGCAGCGTACCTTTCCATCCCATCCACGCCATGGCAAAAGTGGCATTGGTGAACATGTGGAACGCAGTCACGAGGATGGGCAGCGGAAAAGCGTGTCCTTTTGGTCTGGGACTAAACAACCACTTGTTGTACAACACGAGTGCGATGCTGACCGCGTACCAGAACAGGATCCACGCCAACGTGCCCAACCTGCGCTGCTGCTTGGCATCCAATCGCTTCCTCCACGTTTCCAACGCACCGCTTCCGTCGTTGCTGTTCTTGCTCGATGCGACGATCGTCGCCGATGCACTCGCGAAGTGCACGGATTCCGTCTCCAACGCTTCACGACCGACAGGTGGTGCTGCGCGCGGGCTGCAAGCTTCCATGCTGGCCCACGTGCGCCTTTCAGACGTCCATGCGCCTTCCTGCGCGTCTGGAGTCGCAGCTACGATGGCTTGCGACGACGCAAGCGCGTGCGTCGATGTGGCGAAGGACGCTCGTGTGGACCACGTGCAGATGGACACCTTTGTGTGGACCAATGGAATGGTGCAGGACCAGGATGGCAAGGGAAGACGGTCGAGACGAAGCACATGCAACGTGCATGCGGCACGTGCACAGAAAGGGCAGGATGAAAAGGAAAGGAATGGGACCTAAAAGAAAATGAATGGCATGCGTGGAACGAGCAAGGCTGCCACAGGAGTGAGACAGGCTGGCCTTGCATGGATGGATCCTGAATCCTGACGTTGCACGCGTTCAAAACACGCCCATCTCCGCCGCACGTTCCTTGTCGAAGGTCTCGAAGTACTGGTAAATGATGGTCACTGCCAACAGGATCCCCGTGCCCGAACCAATCGCGCCCATGAAATCGGCCAGGACAGTCAAGGCACCGATGCACATCCCCCCGAATGCTGCGGCGGTGGGAATGTAACGGTTCAGCTCCTTGGTCAGGGACGATTCCCGATGACCAAGCATGAACATCTGCTGGTCGCGGAGCTGCTTGGCCACGTCCTTGGCAGAGGTGCCAGAAACCTCGATCCACGTCTTGGAAAACAAGGCACACGCCGTCAGCACAAAGGCGATGTAGATGAAGGCGTGGAGGGGATTCAACGCGATGTCTTCCAACGAGGTGGGAGGAGAGATGTAGTACACCATGCCTCCCACGGGAATCAACTGCTGGCTGTACTCGTTCTGCTGCCAACGTCCCAAGAGCTGTACCAGGATGTTTCCCTTGTACCTCTTCCACAGGAGCTGAGAGATGAAGTACAGGTTGGACACCAACGCCGAGTGAAGGATGATGGGCATGTTGGAGGTGTAGAAGAGCTTGATGGGATACATCCCCTGTTGACCGCGGGTCCTCTTGGAACGGACTGGAAGGTCCACGCGAAAACCTTGGAAGTAAATGACGATCAAGAAGACCACCACGGTTGCCAAGAGGTTGGTGATGTTGGGGAGGTTCTGCCTGTAGAATGCTTCCTTGAGGGCCCGCAGCTTGTCGTTGCGCGTGATCAAGAGGTGAAACATGGCGATGATGGCGCCTTCGAACTCGATCCCTCGTCCGGTGTTGATCGTGGTGGGGCTGAAGGCCTTCCAGATGATGTTCTCGCATATGTTGGTGGCAATGAAGAGAGAAATGCCCGAACCCAGGCCGTATCCCTTCTGCAAGAGCTCGTCCAAGCAGATGACGATGATGCCGGCCATGACGAGCTGCAGCACAATCAGCCCGGCGTTCAGCGGACCTGAGGGATCCCCACAGTGCACGAGTCAGCCACATGCGGACAGGTCGGTGTGTCGTTCTCCCGTTGGCGGCGATGCCCGTGCACTCCCACACGTACCTAGATCTTTGACGTCTCCGTACATCCCGGAAACCACGTACGCCACAGCTTCACCCAAAGTGATGAGCACGCCCAGGAGCTTCTGGGCGCCTTCCCTGTACGTTGCCGTTGTCGCCACGTTGGAGGAGCACGGCGGGTCAGTCGGTTTCAGGGCGTTCGCACAATTTGTACTCCCCAAATGGGACAAGGGACGCGAGGGGGAGGGTAATCGTTGCTGCGCATTCCTTCTTGCATTGCCCATGCCTTTCCGCTGTGTCGTCCACCAGCTTCTGCCAGGGCCTGGCAGGCCTGGAGGTTGCTTCCACATCGGTTGGGATGGTCCGCAGGTTCCTCGCGCATCCATCACCGCTTCGATCTATCCTCGGTTCGTTTCGCGTGCACATTCTCCTCGTGCGTTCCCCACGGACGTCTACGCATGCTTTCGTTCGTTTCGTCGTGACCGTTGTGTGGTTTGATCGTGCATCACGTACACAAGGTCTCGATCTTCTTTGACGCTGTTGTCGACTTCGATGATTTTGCTTCCTGCCAGCAGTTGGATGACCAAGGAGGACGTGACGATGGGACTGATGCCGAGTTCCATGCAGGTTCCTCGGTTGGACGCCATGATGACGCGCGCCCAATAGAAGGGATCGGAGCCTGCTTCTTTGTAGATGCCGTAGAGCGGCAGTTGGCTGCACACGAGGAACACGAACAGCGCCACTGCGGTGTACAGCATTTTTTCTCGGAAGGGGATCCTACGATCGGCCCTTTGCACGTCTGGCAGCACGGCCATGAAGGGTTTCACGAGGTGCAGCACGCGGAATCCACCGGACATGATGCTTCACGTACTCTTCTCTCTCCTTCCGTTCCACGCGTCTCTTTTTCCTCTCTTCCTTTCGTTCCTTCGCCACGCGATCCACGTTCCACCGATCGACGTCGTTCTTCCTTCGTTCCTCACGTCTCGCTATCGCACGTGGTTTCCCTTTCGGATGGCGAACGGTGATCCGACGACGACTCGAACGCCTCCGACGTCGCCCACCGACCCCCCTCCCGTCCGAGTGCGACGTACCCGTACCCGTACCCCACGTCTTGCAGATGCACCCCCGTTTCGAGGGAGGAGGAGAGGAGAGGAGAGGGGGGTGCGTCTGCCTAGGAAGGGTGTGCGTCTTCTTCCTCGAGGTCGTCGACGGAGGTGGGTGGCCGACGAAGCGAAGAGGTGAGGAGAGAGAAGAGAGACGTTGGGTGCGTCTGCGATCGAGGAAAGGGGAGGACGAGGACACGTCCATCGAAGACACGCGTCGCGAGGAAGGAGTGGTGCGTCGCAACCCGTTTCGATCCGTGATTCTTGGACAGGAAAGTGCCGTGGCGTCGTTACGACGGTCGACGATTTCCGCAAGAAAAGGATGCCTTTCCTCTCGTTCTGGATGGAGAGATGGACCGTGGCATCGCCATCTCCCTTCCCCGATGGCACGTGCGTCTTGTGTCCATGGACGTACGCGCCACAACGAGGCTAGGGTCGGAACCTTCCTTATCACACGAAGGGAGGGTCCCACGACCCAAACGAACGCCATCTTCCCAATTGTCGCAAAGGAAAGATCAGATGAGGGACACCATTCCTCGTCGGTCATGGACAATATCTTCTTCGTTCTTTTCTTCCCCTTTCCCGCAGAGGATTCCCCTTCTTCTCCTCTGCCATCCTCCTCGCCAAGGGTCCCTTCCCCCCTCGGAGGGGTCGGGCTGGGGTGCGGTTGGAATCCCACCGACCTGGTCCCATCCCTCCGTCGTATGGAACCGTGTCTGTTTCTGTGAGAAACTGAGAGTGAGTGATTGAGTGAGTGATTGAGTGAGGGAGTGGGGGTGAGTGAGAGAGGGTGAGGGAGGGTTTGGGTGGCGACGCCACCACACGTGTGGATTGGGCCGTGCGCATCCGCCTTCGTCGACCATGCGCGCCAAGGTAGGTCTACGACACGCCTGCAGAACCACGTGGAAGGGATAGGAAGGGAAAGAGAAACAGGAAGAAGAGGACGAAGGGACGGAACCAAAGTGGGAAGGAGAGAGAGGGAAAAGAAAGAAGAGAGAGGAAGGAAGAGACGAGACGTGCGCCGCCGGATCCAATCGAAGAAAGACGGCCGGGGTTGGTGCGTGGCGAATGGAAAGGAGAGACGTGCTGACCACGTACGTGGGACGATACGACGCATTCGAACGTGCAGTGGAAGAAGAAGAGAGTGAGACGCTTGAAACGCAAGCGCAGGTGCGTGACGTGACGCCGAGGAAGGGTTTCCCAACCACGAACGCCAAGACCTGCGGATCGATCGATCGATCGATCGATCCCAAGACGCACGCGAACGAACGAACGACTGACGGACGATCGAACGACGTGCGTGCACGTGAAACGAATAACGCGTGGATCCGTGCAGAAAGATGCGCCAGCGTTCCAAGTGAGGGGTTTGGCCGAACAAGTCCCGCACGGCACGTGGACGGCTGCGATGTCGCCTGGACCAGGAACGCGTCGTTGGAGCGAACGTCGTGGACGTCGATCCGCGACACGCCTCCTGCGAAGGGATCGAACGCGTGCGTCGTCCGAGACGTGCGGCGCGTGCGAGGATGCGTTTGTAACGGATGTTTCGTACCTCGATGTGAAGACCAAGGTGTCGACGCAACGAAACCCGCGTCGTGCAGTCCACGTCCTTCCACGATCGAATCCGGACGCGTGTTCGTGGGTAGGCGGAGACGCGCGTGTGGATGCTGTGTGTGCGACGAGTCGCGGACGTGGAACACGAAAGGGCACGTGCGAACGACGGCTTGGGAACGCGCGTTCGTCGTTCGTTGGTCCTTCGATGCGTGCGTCGTACGTGCTCTCGTTTCTCTTCGATCCATCCGTCTTCTTTCTCGGATGGGTTCCACGGCACACGAACGCATCCGCGTTCGTTTCGCCACCGTCTCCACGATCCCTCGGCCACCTTCCCACGCCTGGTTGTCGGGTCTCACCTAGCACGCGTGCCTTGGCGGTGTCGCACGAGCGCCACACCTGCACGCCTGCATCCCTTCCCACCTGGTGGTGCGCATCTTCGCGCCATGCACTTGCACGCGCGCCTCGCACGTCCTCGAATCCATGCCGACGGTCGCTTCCTTCCCTCCCTCGAGAGAAGAAACTCCCTCCTTGGGATCCTTTCCCAGCAACGGGGACCTCCCTCCTCGACCGTTTCTTCTCTCTTTGTTTTCGCACGTTTTAACCCTCGTTTCGTTTGAACCGAACCGAAGTGGAAACCTGAAAAAAAGGAGGGAAAAAACGAGAGAGAGAGAGAGAAGAAACCCACGACGAAGATGGACGACGCAGGTGCGCAGGAAGCCAAGCGCAACGTGGAGATGGAAGGACACGTGCACCTGCTGCGTCCCTTGCGCGACCTGGCGGAGAACTGGAACGTGGATCTGGCGCAAGAACTGGAAGAGTACCTGGAAGAACTCGCACACGTCACGTTCCGGTTCGGAACCCAAGGAAACAACCTCAACTTCGCACAAGCAGCCATGCTCATCCAAGGATCGGCGTGCGTGTACGGGAAAAAAGTGGAGTACTTGCACCACCTCGTGCTCGAAGCACTCGATCTCATCACCGAACAAAGAAGAGCCAAGAACGACAGGAACAACCAAGAACGAAACCATGGAGAATGGGACGAAACAGCGGACGAGTTCTTCGAAGAAGAAGAAGAAGAACAAGCCTTCCTCAACCTAGACGACGTGGTCGTACAAGCCACCGAAAACATCGACCTCGAAGAAGGACAGGAAACGCCCAAACACGCAACCCCCATGCATGCCAAGAAAATCAACCATCCCCTCCTCCATCTCGAAGACTGGAGTGCGCAAAGGTCCTCCGCAGCCAGAGCAGCTGCAGATGGATCCGCCTTCCGAATGGCCACGTGCTCCGTGCACCGCTCCGGAGCGCTCCTGCTCCAAGAAGGAGACGGCGACGCGCTGGACGAACAACTGCGACCCATGCTGCAATGGACAGAACGAGACCAGCCCAAAGGACCGGCAACCATGGACCAAATGCATGCGTTCGAGGATGATGCACCCATGGAAGGAGCCTACGGTAGCGATGACGAAGGAGATGCATACGCAGGGAACTGTCCCGAAAGCCCAGGCTCGATGCAGGAGGACGACGAGGAGGAAGAATACGATCCATACCAGCCCTTGCATCCCGACGATGCAGGTGCATTGATCGTCCGACCGTTGCGCAAAGGCCGGATACGCTTTCGTGCCGTGCCGAAAACAGAGAGCGCGCAGTTCATTCCTGCGGCAAAGGTCAGCGGGCCCTGCTGGCCTGAGTTCAACTATGCGTTCGAAGCCATCAAAAGGAAAAAAGCCGCCAGGAAAGCTGAAGAGAGGGCCAGGGCAAGGCAATCGCAAAAAACACAACTGCACAGCCTCTTTGCGACCATGGGGGGTGAAGAGATCCAGGACGGCTACGAAGAGGAGGAAGACGAACAGTATGGGCCACCCCAAGGCTTCGAATCAGATGACGAAGGTTTTGCAGGATATGGTGAGGATGAAGAGCCGCTTGCCATTGAAGAGGAGGCGGAATTCTTGGCAATCAATTCTGCGTCCAAGGGGCAAGAAGGCGAGCTCAGCTATCGTGAGATCTGCCGGCAGCATATAGAGCGCTTAATTGCCTCTGCAGCAGCTGCTGAGGTGCAGACAGAGCTCTCGCGCCGTGTGTCTGCCTGGAAGGAGAAGATCCAACCGGTCCTGGATGAGCAAGAGGCTCATGGGGAATTTGACATTCAGGAATATGGGGACGATGTCTTGGAGCGTTTGGTGGACCTGGAGCAAACGACTCACGACAGTGTCATCCCCTTTGAACGGCTTGTGGAAGGTGAAGAGGTGTTTGAAGTGCCTCGTAGGTTTGTAGCCACTCTGCAGCTGGCGTGCGAAGGCAACATTCAACTTCAGGCGGAGGAGGCAGACGAAAACAAGGCGACAAACTTCAAAGTGCTGCTGATGAGTCAGGATCACCATCACCGCGACCTTTTGAAGGAATTCCGTGCTCCTTCTTTGATGGAACAGAAGCTCAATGTGCCCGTCAACCAGCCTGGCAAGGGAGACGGAGACACTCCACCACCAAAGCGACCAAATCGAAGAAGCGTACAGAAAGTCACCTTCTAGATTACATAACAAAAATATTTGCACTTCACACATCCCCTTTTACGGTGGGTTTTACCCTTGCAAGTGCCTGGTTTTCCAACCGCAGGTTCTCCATCCCTGCTTCCAATCTCTTTGCGTTCTCCGATGTCTGTTCCGCTGCCGTTGCTAATTCATGAAGCATGGTGGCCACTTCGGTCGAATTGTTCAGCATGTAGCGCGCTTTCGACCGTTTGCGACCAACCGTGCAAGACCAAAAGCCATCCTGCGCCAGTTTGATGTATTTCGACCCCTCCCCTTCCATGGAAGCCTTGGCGTGGCTTTCTTTCCATCCCGCCGGTGGCTTAACGTCCTGTGGACCAAGGAACGCGGTCGGCGTGGGGACCTCCTCTGGAATGGGGGACCAATCGTGCGCACTCAGTGCTGCCGAGCTGCCAAGTGCGCTTAAACCCGTATTGCTGCCCATCTGATTGACGCTTGCTGTGCTCTCGATGTGTGGAAGGGCTTGAGAGCTCATGCTGTGGGTGTCCCCTTCAAACATCTCCAGGAGATCTTCCTCTGTGAGCTGCCCACCACGTTCAAAGTACGAAAAAATGTCTTCATCCCTGCCCATAAAATGCCCCGCACACAATATGAAGTCCACGCAGTCTGCCTCGCCCCCGTCTTTGGCCATGTATGCAAAGATGCGCTCCATGGCCAGCCCTTTCGAAATCCCCACTGGCCGTACCTCCACGGAACGCCCCCCTTGGACAATATCCACAGCAGCATTGCTTATCGGACCCGTCCACAAATGCTGGAGCATATCCCTCGCCTGCAGCCTTCCAAATTCTGGGTCTGCATACTTATAATTCCACACCATCGACGTCTCTCGGCGATCTACGTAAGAGCGAGGGGTGCGCTCGCAAAAGTAATCAAACACCAGTTGGACACTCTCCATCCAGTCCATGTTCGAAGCCTCAATGGTTTCGATCCATTTGTCCGCCTTCTGAGACTGCCCCTCTTGCCTGGGGGGTCGAATGAAGCATCCATTCTCTGCTGCTAGCCACACCGGGAGCTCCCCAAATGCGCTCGCAAGCTTGCTCTTCTCACTACCACTGAAAATGCAGACGACCGTGTTGGGGTCAGTGCACACTTTTTTGATGCTGTCCTTTACTGTAGGATGCACACGAGTAAGAGAGCGGATCTGATCGTTCTGCCGTTTCTGTCGACCGGGGGCCTCTGCACTTGTGGTGAGCGTTGCATTGTACCCAAGGATCAGCACCTTCTTCTTTGAGCGTTTGTACCTTCTCACAAGCTTGCCCAGAGGAAGCTGAGGGGGAATATGCATGTTTCTCAGCTGCGCCTCCACATGCGTGTCGTTCAGCTCGCTCACAAACGTGTCGGCCCAAACTTGCGCTGTATGGGTTGTGACATGCAGGTAGTTCTGACGTTGCCTATCCTTGCGTTCCGATCCAGACATGGTCAACGCATCCTCAATGTTGGCAGTGATGTCGATGACGTTGTGGGGGTTGACAAGGAGCGCCCCAGCACCGAGGGACTGCGCGGCCCCGGCAAACTCGCTGAGGATGAGCACGCCCGAGTTCTGTTTCTGGCAGGCCACGTACTCGTAGCTCACGAGGTTCATTCCATCTCTCAAAGAAGTGACCAGGCACACGTCCGTCACCGCATAGAGAGCTACCAGTTCGTGGAACTCCAGGCTGCGATCAAGGTGATGGATGGGCACATGAGTCAGTGTGCCAAATTTCCCGTTGATGCGCCCCACTATCTCGTGAACCAGGCTTCTGAGCTGTTGGTACTCTGGGACATCCATCCTTGTGGGCACAGCAATCTGAACAAGCAGCACTTTGTCTTTCCACGAAGGGTTCTCATCCAGGAACTTCTCGTAAGCCAGCAGCTTTTGAGGAATTCCCTTGATCATGTCAAGACGATCCACTCCAAGCATGACCTTCCTGCCAGCAAACCGCTTTCTGAGCTCCGTGATGTGAAACTTCACCTTTTCCGAATCCAATGCCTGGGAGAATCGAGCAGGATCAATGCCAATGGGAAAGGCAGCAATACGAGTGATCTGCCCGCTATCTTCCACACCTTCGGGCGTACCTTCCAGTCCAAGTATACGCGTGCAAGCGGATACAAAGTGCCGTGCGTAATCATACGTGTGGAACCCAATCAGATCGGCAGAAAGCAGCCCTCGTAGAAGTTCTTCTCGCATGGGAAGTGTCCTGTAGATCTCGGACGACGGGAATGGTGTGTGAATGAAGAACCCCAGCTTCATGTCTGGGCAGAGCTGCTTGAGCATTTGCGGGAGGAGCACCACGTGGTAATCGTGGCACCAGACGAGATCCCCGTCATCGTACTCTTCCACCACAGCTTGCGCAAACCTTCGGTTGGCCTCTTGGTAGGCCGCCCATTGAGCTTGCATGGTTCTGGTTTCCGAGAGCCTCGCTTCCAGGGGCAGGGGCACGTAATGGAAGAGTTGCCACAGCACTTGGTTGCAGTATCCGTTGTAGTAGAGATCCACGGTTTTCTCGTCGAACCACACGGGAACGTATCCTTCTTGTCGCAGCAATTGATCCAATTCGTCTCGATCCGGTCCAGGTTCGAGGTGCATGCCAGGCCAACCGATCCATCGAGTGACGTAGGCGTGTTGGACGCCCATCATGGCGCTGACCAATCCACCTGAGCTGGTTTTCAGGGTCCATCTTCCGGACTCGTCCTTGGTTCCCGACACAGGAAGTCGATTGGCCACGATGAGGAGCCTTTCTTCACGTTTGGGCGACGCCGGTGCTTCTTCTTCCACGAACAAGTTCTGGCTGCTTCGGCTCCTCCTCAGTTGCCTTTCCCGCAGCAATCGATCTGCGAGACGTTTCCACGACGCGTCAGCCTCCCATTCCTCGAGTGACGACCCTTGGTTTCGCGCCATGGCCACGTCTTCGTCGGCCGACGCACGTGCGTCCACGCACCTACGCGAGAAGAGCCGGCCACGGCCGTGGCACTTCCGGCGTGCACGGATCCGCCCACCGATCCGTTGTGCACTTCGGCGGAGCTGCTGGTTCGCGACATGCCGCCTGATCCTCCGGCGTGTTCTCTTTCGCCATCGCCATCCACGTGGCGACGGAGGTGGTGCGCGGATGCGCCTTCCATTCCTTCCGACACCGTCGTCGATTCCACGTGGATCGCCACCGGGCTCGATCCCTTTCCATTCGGGTTCGAAACGAATTCGATCAGGGATGGAACCTCCAATCGAACCCGAACGAGCTCCCTTCTACCGGACCGAAGGGGGGGGGGACGAAAGGGATCCTCCTTTGGAAGGTTCGGTTCGAAAGGGTGGAAAGGGACGCCTTGAAAGGGAGGAAAGGCGGTTTGTTGGGAACGATCCAGGGTGTGGCGACGTGGTCCGTAACCCACGAGTGGAGGGAGAGACGAGAGGGGAGAGAGGGTGCAATGGTGAAAAGTCAAGCGTCATAACCCATCTGGATGGCTTGATGGAGACGGTCACGTGCCAAGGTGCCCAACACAGATGCACCACCAGGCATGGAATCGCAGCAGAAACGGTACACCGCAATGTAAGTGGACGGATCCTGGGTGGACCAAGCCGCATCCAAAAACACTTGGGGAGGAAGACTGTCCACACGCCAACGACGCAAAAAACGCAGAGATGCCAACAAGCGACCCTGGCGCAGCAAGAGGCGCACGCACTGCTCCCGATCCCCACCACGAGAGGAAACGTCCACCATCAAATCTTCCAACACGGATGCCGAATACGGATCCCAATCCTCCTCCATCGACATGGACAACAGAAGGTCTGCCAAAGGGGACAACACGTGTGCGGGGGGCATGGCCTCCGGACGGAACAGTTGGTATAGCTTCTCGTGAGAACCCATGCGAAGGGACAACGAAATGATCTTCGCGTAAAGCGTGGGATCGCACTGGCCAGGAGCATGGGCCTCCATTGCCCACATGTATTCTGTCAACACCGACAAGAGATATCGACCTTCCAGATGAGCCTTGGATTCCAGAGGACCAAACACTCGTTCAAGCATCATCCAGACAGGAATGCACGGAGAATCTGGACCCCCTGGCATTCCCTTCCGCTGTTGGTCCGGTTTATCCCGGACCGACTGAGCTGCTGCAGAGCATGCTGCTGCCAAGACCCTGAACACCGAGGACAAGGCCGAGACCTCCGCTCGTTCCAGGAGCATATTCTCCACCAAACGCAGGGTTAAAAACTGAGGACCCGGCGGTGGATATCGGCGCTCGTCTCTTCGCTGAAGGAAAGCGGCCAACTGAGCAGGTTCCGATGTAGATTCGGCCAAGCCTTGGAGGTCCAGGGTCAGCCTCCAAAGTAGCCCCGCGCGTCGATCCAGAACTAAGTCTGGAGCCAGGAACTCCCACCCATCCCCGTACACTTCCATCACAAAGTCGTTCCGCCGCTTTCCCCGCAGAAGGACACCGATGGGTAGCGGGGTGGATACCATTTGAAGTTCTCCTTGGTAGACATCCAGCACAATGGGGACCTTTGCCTGCATGGCATGCACGATGAGCGTGTTGTCCACCGCACTTGCTCTGACATGGGCCGAATACACTGGAACGTCCATTTCCTTCACGATGGCGTCTCGGAAGAGGTGATACAAGCTCAATTTGCAAGCCGTCCGATCAAAGTGGCAGCAGTAGATCCTTCCGTAGAGTACCAAGATGGTCAAGTCCTCCTTCCTGGGTTCGAGGGTCGACTCGTCCACGTAGAATTTCGGCAACTTGACACATTCATGGGCGGTAAATTGGTACCCGTACATCCTCCCCGATCCTTTGGTCTTTGCCAAGAGCAGGAGTCTCGATTCGTGGCTGTAGATGCACCATGCCACTTTGTGCTTTTTGACCTGTCTCAACTCGACTAGCCTCTCCTTGCCACGCACTTGGTACAGTTCGACACCGTTCGTGGTGATGACGACGAAGTTGCTAGTGTTGCACTTGGTCCAGAAGAAACCCACGATACTTGCTTGGGTTTTGAGCTTGTGCCACACCAGCAAGGACGGATCGTCTTGTACCACGAACTCGATTTCTGTGTCGGTTCTCTCCAAGGCGAGAAGGGTCCCATCCAAAGAGAACCTAGCATTGATTGCGCGACCTGGATGGACGTAGGTGACATCTGGCGTCCTTTTCCTTCCTTTCCTGCCGCTCTTTTGCTTTTCGATGGACATTTTTTCGGAAGCTGGAACCGCATTGTCGCTCTTCTGGTGTTCCTCCATGCACCAAGCCAGCACTTTCCCGTCTTGCACGGCCAACAGCTTTCGGTTCGCATCGTCGTACGACAAGCATCCGCCAGTTCCTGACGCCGTGGCCACGTCGTACCTCGCCACAGGTCCTGCCAATCGCACTTGTGCCACGCGTTCGTCCGTCTTTTCGTCCATGTCCGTCGCTTCGCGCACTTGGACGTGCAAATTTCCACGTTCCATTCCTCTCGAGTTCCTTTTCAAATCCCTTTTGAAAGGGACGCTTGACCGGACACTCGTTCCCATAAAAAGGAGCCTTGAAAGGGAGGCGTCCCTTTCCTCTTGGTCCTTCTCTTCGTGAATGCGACACCTCCACGTGATGCAACGCACTTGCCATGCACCACCTTTGACGCCATGTTGGACGTGCTGGATGGACGAAAGAGGCGACGAGACGGTTGAAAGGAGCGAAAGAACACAAGAGGAAACAGAAGCACGTGGTGGGAGGGAAGGAGAACTTGCAAAGTGATTCTCTTGGACTGCAACACGCATGTGCGTGGGATGGTTTGGGGCAAAGACGGACACGAACGGTATGCATGTCGCCTTCATCGACTCCACGCCTTTTCTCAAAGGATTCCGGAGGGTTACGTACCATGAGAACGTTTCGAACAAGCGCACGAGAAAGAATGCGTTGCATGTGTGTCCACCCTCATCCGATTCCTCAGATAGACAATTCTTGTCTCATTTTACCTCTTGCGTTCTCTTCCACCACCCCTTGTTTCCTTGCCAACCACCCTTATGCCATGCCGCGTGTTTCCATGTCGTCTTCACGCCTTGTCATGTGGACCACGTGATCCCACGAGCCTGTCCCGTCAGGTGACCTCGCCCCACCTTGGACCGTCCCACTCTCTCTCAGACTCTCTCAGGTATTGGCGAGACCACAAGGAAGACATCCTTCAGCCTGGTGGTGGTGAAGTTCACAACTGTACAGAGATTCGACGAGACGTGGTCAAGCGCCACCGCGTCGCACCGTTGCTCTTGGCGCATCACGTGAGATCGACGGACGCGAAAGACACCTCCCAACGCAAACAGTTGGAGGAGGTGCGAAGGAAGGGAAAGGAGCGCACACGTGCATGGTCGAACCAGCCCTGGATCGAAGTACACGGGGACTCGTTGCTGCTGGGAGTGGATTGGTGCTGGTGTGGATTGCACTTGCATTCGCATTGCAGGCAAATAGCCAACTGGCAAGAGTGTTGGTGGTGGTGCCGTTGCTCGTGGTGACCTCTGCAGTGAGCCTGGCCTGCTGGGTTGCGGGACAAGCGTGGAGAAAGACAGCCGCCTGCGGAAGACCAAGCTAAGCATCTGCAAGAGGTGACCAGAGACGATCGAAACGAACCGTGCATGCGCAACAGCTGTACCAGACCTCCCTATCCTCTGCCTTTTGCATCCAGGAGAGGAAACCAATACAGGAAACAGAGGACACCGGGGAGAATTTCCACACAAGCCTCACGTATACACCGTGGACTCGCCATGCAAGGTGACCGAGAAACGAAAAGAAAAAAGGAGGATCACGGAATGTGGGAGTTCTGGATCGATCGAGGAGGAACCTTCACAGACATTGTTGCCTGCTCTCCAGATCGCACGCTGCACACGCACAAGCTGCTGAGCGAGAACCCTGAACAGTACAAGGATGCTGCCCTGGCCGGGATCAGGCATTTCCTATGCACTGGGATGGAAGAGAGTATTCCTGGAGAGAAAATCAGATGCGTCAAAATGGGGACAACTGTCGCCACCAACGCACTCTTAGAAAGAAAAGGAGATCGGGTGGCTTTGCTCATCACGAAAGGCTTTCGAGATGCGCTGCGCATTGCCTATCAAAACCGCCCCAAGCTCTTTGACCGAGAAATTGTGCTACCAGAGCTCCTCTATGAACAAGTTATTGAGGTGGAGGAGCGTGTGGATAGAGACGGAAGAGTTCTAGTGCCCCTGAGTGAGGATGCTCTGGAGGTAGGTCTGAAGGATGCTTATGCCCGTGGAATCAGGGCTTGCGCAATCGTCTTCATGCACGGGTACCAGCACAAGGATCATGAAAAGAAGGCAGCGGCACTCGCGCAGCAAGTTGGGTTTACACAAGTTTCCACAAGCCACGAAGCGAGCCCTCTTATCAAGCTTGTGGGGAGGGGAGATACTGCAGTGGTGGATGCGTACCTTTCTCCCATCCTGAGGCGGTATGTGAACCAGGTGGCTGGTGAGCTTGGAAATGTTCGGATCCAGTTTATGCAATCGAATGGTGGCTTGACAGAAGCAACCCTGTTTCAAGGGAAGGATGCCATTCTCTCCGGACCAGCAGGAGGGATAGTTGCTGCGACGGCAACCGCAGCATCTGCTGGATTTGATAAGCTGATCACGTTTGATATGGGCGGCACTTCAACGGATGTTGCACACTTTGCAGGAACATACGACCGCGCTTTCGATACCCTTGTAGCCGGGGTGCGTATCAGAGCCCCAATGATGGAAATACACACAGTCGCAGCAGGCGGGGGTTCCATTTGTTTTTTTGATGGTGCGAGGTATCGTGTCGGGCCAGAATCTGCCGGTGCAAATCCGGGTCCTGCTGCTTATCGTCGCGGTGGCCCCCTGACCGTGACCGATTGCAATGTCATGATGGGACGCTTGCAACCTGGCCTTTTTCCTGCTGTGTTTGGTCCAAATCAAGATAAACAACTTGACGTCCAAGTTGTGCGGGAGAAGTTTTTGGAATTGGCCAGGCGGATCGAGAAAGATACTGGCGATGCTCGTCCTCCGGAAGCCGTGGCAGAAGGTTTTTTGATGATTGCTGTGCAGAACATGGCCAATGCAGTAAAGAAAATAAGTGTCCAGCGAGGTTATGATGTGACCCGCTATACCCTGGTCAGCTTTGGGGGAGCAGGAGGTCAGCATGCGTGCCGGGTTGCTGATGCTCTAGGAATGACGTCAATATTCATTCATGCTTTCGGCGGGGTGCTGTCAGCATATGGGATGGGGCTGGCAGATGTGCGTGCGCTTCGCGAATGTACTGTCGAGCTCGTCGTGAGTGCTGAGCATGTCCATCCAATTGCTACAATCTTTGATAAATTAGAAAAGGAAGCTACATCGGAGGTTACTGGACAGCAGGTGGAAGCAAACTGCATGGAAGTACAGAAGAGCCTGATGATACGATACCAGGGAACCGATACTGCACTCTCAGTGCCTTTTTCTTTGAATTGTGAAGAAATGGCGAAAGCTTTTGAGGACAAATATCAGCAGCAGTTTGGCTTTGCTATGCCTGAACGCCAACTTATTGCTGACACCGCTGTCGTCGAGGTAATTGGACGTACCTTTGGAGGTGCTGGAGATGCCTTCAAGGCCAGTGAGGGGGCTCCCTCGGAGCCACAGGAGCATGTGCATGCTTTTTTTGAGGGAGAATGGCAAGACATTCCAGTATTTGTGCGCACTAAGCTCGTGAGCGGCCAGAAGGTGCACGGCCCTGCCTTGATTCTCGAAGATACTGGAACCAATGTGGTTGAAAGTGGATGGGAAGCGGTGCTCCATGCAGGTGGGCTGCTTTTCTCTAGAACAACCCCGCTTTCTCGCAAGGTGGCAATTGGGACAGAATGCGACCCTATCTACCTAGAAGTCTTCAACAATCTCTTCATGTCTATTGCAGAACAGATGGGATACACCCTTCAAAATACAAGCTACAGTGTGAATATGAAGGAGCGTCTAGATTTCAGCTGTGCGATATTTGATCCCGCAGGAAATCTTATTGCCAACGCGCCACACATGCCAGTCCACCTCGGTTCCATGGGAGAGAGCATTCGTGAAGTGATACGGCAGAACCAAAGTACCATGCAGGCTGGCGATGTTTACGTATTGAACGATCCGTATCGAGGGGGGACACATTTGCCAGATGTAACGGTTGTTTCCCCCGTGTTTGATGAAGGAAAGAAGAACGTGATATTCTACGTGGGCTCTCGAGGACATCACGCCGACATTGGAGGAATCACCCCTGCATCCATGCCCCCAAATTCCAAAACGGTGGATGAGGAAGGTGTCTTGATCACAAATTTTAAGCTCGTAGATAGGAACACCCTCCAGGAGGAGGCGTTTAGGAATCTTCTCACGAGCGCAAAATTTCCCGCCCGGGATCCGGACACGAATTTGGCTGACATACGTGCTCAGATTGCCGCAAACGAGAAGGGAATCAGGGAGTTGCGAAAAATGGTTGAGAGCTTCGGTCTTGACACAGTACAGGCCTACATGAAACACGTTCAAGACAATGCAGAAGAGGCTGTGAGAAGAGCCATAGGTGCCCTCAAGAGCGGGTCCTTTGTATACGAGTTGGATGACGGCAGCAAGGTTTGCGTCCAGATTGATGTGGACAGCAAGGCTAGAAGTGCAAAGGTGGATTTCACAGGCACGTCGGCACAGCTCAAATCAAACTTCAATGCACCTTCTGCGGTGTGTCGCGCAGCAGTGATGTACGTTTTCCGGACGCTTGTTGATGATGAAATTCCCATGAATGAGGGCTGCCTCAAAGCCATTGACATAATCATTCCAGTGGGTTCTATGCTCAATCCAGTGTATCCTGCAGCTGTTGTTGCTGGCAATGTCGAAACATCACAGGTGGTAACCGATGCCCTGTATGGTGCACTGGGAGTGATGGCAGCAGCCCAAGGAACAATGAATAATCTTACCTTTGGCAACAAACGCTATCAGTACTACGAAACTGTGTGCGGGGGGAGTGGTGCTGGTCCTACCTTCAACGGGACCGATGCAGTGCACACACACATGACAAATTCAAGAATGACCGATCCGGAGGTTTTGGAATTGCGCTACCCAGTCATTCTTGAAAGCTTCGGAATACGTCGAGGTTCTGGAGGAAAAGGTCAATTCAAAGGCGGCGATGGAATAACGCGTCGCATCCGTTTCCTGGAAGAAATGGAGGTGATCATTCTTTCCAACCGCAGGCTCGTGCCACCGTACGGCATGGCAGGAGGACATCCCGGAGAATGCGGCAAGAACTGGGTGGAACGCTCTGATGGAAAGCGGAAGGATCTGGGCAGCTGCGATTCAATCATTGTACAGCCTGGAGATGTGTTTGTGATGCAGACTCCATCAGGTGGTGGCTTTGGCAACCCGCAGTGATGCAGTCCTCTGTATCGCCATGCACTCTCTTTTTTGGGATACAATGGCCACAAAACGTTGCGTTGACAGAATTGGATACTCTGTTGTATTGTAGAATATCTTCATCCGTTGCATGCATTCTGTATGGATTTTTGTTGCATTTGTAATTCGTCGCTTGCCGTACACCGTGAAGCTCAGGGTTCGTTTCTCTGTCCCAAGCTGCCGAACCTCACACGCCACTGGCTGCAACAGATCCAACCCAAGTTGAAAAGGCTTCTTGGCCGAGGACAGAGATTTGGAGGTGAACAGTCCACTGTTTTGATCGAGGATCTCGCTTGCCTTTTCACAGAGGATCGCGCCACCACCACAGGATCTTGCTGGGGTGTGCACGCAGGCATGCAGAGACAATTTGTCTTATGCCCCATCTGCATACGCGCCGCTTACGCCCACAATGCAGCTGAACACAGTGCCTCTCAAAGGAGCTGGCTCATGATCCCCATGAACCTGTTTGCATCCCCAGTTGCATCGACCTGGTTGAATCGATCTGGTGCCTGGATTAGGGTGCGTTGTTGCTCGTCTCAAATCTCAAGCCACGATGGCATCCGCTGCTTCGGGAATCCAGCAGCAACTCCACATCACCGCTTGACAAGGAGCTTGCTCCATCACTCCACCTTTTCCCTGTGCACAGTTGGCATTGCCCAGCATGGAGGAGAACACCATGTGTGTTCCAGTCCATCTGGGTGGTTTCTTCTTCCATCTCTGCAGCGTGCTACGGTCGTGTACTCGTTCTGATCGCTGATTGGTGGAAACACGTCCACGAAGAACCTCCCACCCCGATCTCCGAGGCCCGCTCCCCGCAGAGGAATTCTTCTCACCACCTGCCGCGTCCTCGTACGCACTTGTCTTTTACTTCCCGGTCCATCGTCCCATCTCCCGCAGAGGACGGGTCATCACGAACCAAAATCCCCCGGATCTTTTCCTTTTCCTCTGCGGGGATCGGTCGCATCGACCAGAAAAGGGAGGACGTGTGCTGTACGTCGATCAGTGTGGATCGCGTGCGCGCGCCACGTGCGCGCGCAATGGCACCGACGATGGCGTCTCCCATGGCGCGTTCTCCGACCGCAGAGGCGTTGGAGGAGGCCTTGGGCGGGATCACGGACGAAGAAATGGCCTCGCTGCTGTTTTCGGAAGAGGAGGAACCTTTGCTCGAAGCCGAAGGGTCGGAAGAAGCGGAAGAAGCACTCTTGGAGATCCTGCGAAGCTTGGACCCGTCCGAGGACAAGAGCAGCGAAGAACAAAGCACGCACGAACCGGATGTGAAGAAAAGAAAGAGGCTGGAAAGGAACCGAGCCAGCGCAGCACTCTCGCGAGAACGAAAGAGGACCCAGATGAGGTCGCTGGAAAGCAGGTGCCGAGCGTTAGAGAACGCGAACGCCCACCTGAACTTCTTGTGGACTCGGTCTTGCATGGAGAACCAGCTGCTCAAAGAGGAACTTGTACGTCTACGTAAAGGCGCAAGTGGTTTGGAAGAAGGTGCGGCCCAACAGTCCGCAGCACTGCTCGATAGCTATGAAAACGAGACCCCACCGCAGTTGGGTGGACCCCACCTTCTTCCTACCAAACCCTCGGCGAACAGCCAGGTCTCAGCCCAAGGCCACCTCCGACTCCAGCTGTTCTGCCTCTCCCTCGCGTGCAGCCTCTCCGGAATAAAACTGGATCCAAAAAGTGAAGGGACGAGTGGTCCTCCGGGACGCCGAAACCTGGTGTGGGATACCAGCGAGTACTCCCCGTACGAAGTGGAAGTATTTGTCAAAGGCGGGGGGCATCGGAAAAAGGAGAGGAGAAGGAGACTCGAGAGAGCGAGAATGAGATTCCAAGCCTTCAGTCCGGAAAGCATTGTCTGCCCACTCGTGGCATAGAGCAAAGAATAAAGATTTTGACATGTTTATTATCGACAAACACTTTCCATCCACCTGCCAAACCTCCGTGCACCTCCAATTGAGTGATGATCCTGGCTCGTTCCTAGGTCCTTCCGCTGGCTTCGAAGCAGCATATCTCTCTCTGCACACCCTGACCAACTGATTCACTTCACCTCGATGGTGTGGCCGGACCAGGGCCCGATGCAGTAAATGTGCTTGTTTGTAGCAGATGCTTCTGGGCATCATCAAGCCTTGCATTGAAGATTCCTTCCCCTAGCATCTTCTGAAAGAAAAGTATGCACTTTCCAGCTGCACACTCTGTCAGCTGATGCCCGCATTTCAATGCATCAAACATGGGTCCTAGAAAGAGGTCAAGATGCACCTTAAATTTCTTCTTGCCCACGTTTTCAGCGATGACTGGGAGCTTCCGCCAGAGGGTCTCTTGCAAGTTGTAGTAGTGTGAAAAGTGCCGAACATACGCCAAGTCACTCAACGGCTCCATGTAGAGGAGAACCTTCTCTGGTATCACTTGGGAAAGTTCTGCAAGCAGGCAGATTGCTCCATCTGAGGCTTCCCAGGGCTCCTTCTCTCGTTGAAAGCTATGGTCCATGCATCCACTGCCGCGTCGTAGTTTTGGAGCCAGCGAGCCGCACGAAAACATTGTCTGGTTGTCTCGCTTCCCGTCATCGTCTTCCTCCACCAAGCGGCGTGCATGTGCTACACCAAAGGTCGACACGTTTTCAAGGTTGGAAAACTTCCTCGAGTCTTCTGGCTGGTTCTTGGCCATGGTAAGGCGCTCTTCTAGCACTGGTAGGATGCGCGATTCGGCTTCCAACCCGTATGCCTTCCGCACCTGGGCTAACGCAAAAGCCGAATTCTCTCGCACAGAGGCAATGTTGTCCCAGAGATGATCAAACCAAAGGCGATACAGCTCGTCAAGCATGGGACGAGCTTCTTCTGAGAACTCCATGGCCGCGCGAGCCGTCGCGGTGCAGGCCGCATCGCGCACCGGCCAACTCTCGTCGCGGAAGCAGATGAGGAGTGCTTTGAGTAGGGCGGGCACGTGGGGCGAGACGGCGTTTCTGCTCACCTTGGCCATGGCTTCTGCTATGCATGCGCATGCCGCTTCTCTTACTGCATGGTTGTCTGCCTTGCATTGTTGGATGTAGTACTTTGCAACGTGCGGGAACACCTTGGCCATCCATTCTCTCCCCGAATTCCCCATGACGGCTTCCCAGGTCTCCTGCGAATAGTTACGCACCCCTTCTGCCACGTAGTGACGATTGAGCGCCATGCGTGGCAGCAGCAGCTCAAAGAACTCGGTCTTTCTGTCTCCCACGTGCATGAGGAACGCACGTGTGGCCGCGCTGGCAGCAAAACGCACTTGGGACCAGTTGTCTCCCAATCCACGGGCCAAGAACGGTGCAAATGCATCTCCGAGGGCGTACACGTCTTCTGGTCTGGATCCGTCGCACAAGGCCGCCACGACGCGATGCGCAGCTTCGCGCACGAATCGGTTTTCGTGGAGCATGGCTTTGGCCAGCAGCGACAAGGTCTCTTCGTCGGCCAAGGTCCGGTCCCATTCCGCTTCTACTTTCGTCTCTGCTTGGTTTTGGCGTCGGCGTCGCATGGCTTGTCCTTCCGCCATCTTCTGCAAGGTCTTCAACGACGTTTCCAAGCACCGCCAACCTTCGGTGCTCGGACGAAACGTTCCTGTTCCTGGTTTGGGTGCGGCGTTGGCACGTCGAAGCATGCCCAACAACCACTCGTCGTCGTCGTCGTCGTCGTCGTCGCTCTCTTCGCCTTTCGCGTCCGCTTGGGCGCTGGACGGGACGGTTGCTTCCTTCGACTCGTCCTTTCGTTCGAAGTTGTCGCGAATGCTGCGCACGACGGCGCGTCGCAGCTCGCGCATCGCTTCGGCACGTCCTCGTGCGGCCACGACGCGTGCCGCTTCCACCACGGCTTCTCGCACGCGCGGTTCCGGATCTTCCAGGTGTTCCAGGAGCACGTCCACCATCTCCTGCGCCTTGTCTTGCGCCACGTCGTTGTCGTGCTCCGCCATCGCCACGGCGGACGCCACGTGCAGCGCCGACGCACGTGCCGTCCACTCCTCGCCGCCTCGTGCACGTTCCAGCAGCGCACGCACGGTCGCTTCGGCACGTGCCATGCCTTCTCGTCCGTCCAACGTGCTCCGCAGCTCCTCCAGCGCCGCGTCGCGGTCGATCTGACGCGAAGCGCACAAGCGCGACGCCCATGGCGACGCCATCGTTGCCAATGATGGCAAAAAGTGTGGGATGGATCCGTCTCTGCCAAGGGAAGCAACACAAGATGGAATCCATGCCAAGGATCGAGGTACAAGCACAGGTGGGTGAAACAGAAGTCCATCAGGTTCACAAACGCAAGCTGGCGATGTCTGCAGGGGAGAAATCCACCCGCAAGCTCATGACTTTCTTCACCTCCGCCGGGCTCAGACGCCAGGACAGAGACCCGGCGTTGTCGCCCCAGCTGTCCAAGATCTCCTGCACGCTCTCCAAGTTCAAGACGATGGCAATCTGCTGCAGGCGCGAGAACTTGTCCCGCACCGTGCTCTGGGTCAAACTGCTCAAACGACCGATCAAATTGCGGACGTCCTTGTCAAACTGCAAACCACCCAAAGGATTGAAACGCTTCTGCATCATCATGGCATCCAAACGGGAGGTCAAGCCGTCCGCCAGGCTCAGGATCAAACGATCGTAAAGACCTAACGTCAAAAGGGGTTGCAACCATTCCACGGCCGATTCCACAGTCTCAACCAATTTCATGGCCCATGGATCGTTCACCTCGTACTCCCCGTAAGCGTCCTCGGTCAACTCGTACGAAAACTGGGATACCTCCGCCAGCACAGGCTTCACTTGAGAAAGTACGCCCATGGAAAGCTGCTCCAGAGCGGACTTTGACATGTGCGAGAAATCCGATGCAGCCTTGCCCAGTTCCCCCAAAGCAGACTTGATGCGGTCCTGGTCGGTGGGCATGCTGAATACCTCCATGGCAAACTCCTCCAGCTCTCTCCTTAACTTCTCTGCATACTCCGCACTCACGTCCAGGTCGTTCATCGGAGCTGCATGCCCGCCCGCCCCCTCTGCTGGTGGAAGTCCGTACTCTGGAGGTGCATCTGCCATCAGTTTTGTCGCTCTCCCCCTCGCTTCGTGGGCCAGCTTTTCCTTGTACTTGTTGGTCAAAATATTTGCCGTGAAGTTTAAGGTGGCAAGGACGCACTGCAAGTTGCCCGAAGCGATGGCTCGGCGACCACATTTTTTCAGGATGTAAAACACATCGTCCACCATGGACGTTGTCAAGGAGCCTTCGGCGGCCTCTGAAATACGAATCGCCGTGCCCACTGTCTCTTCCATATAATACTCCTCCAGTGCGATGTAATAGGAGATGAGCTCCTTCACCGCGACGCTGAATGCACCTCCTCGCACTCGTCCCGCTTCTTTCGGGCTGATCACTTGTCCAGGACTGGCGCTCCCCATTTTGGCCAGAATGAAGGACAGATACTCTTCGCTGCGTTCGCAGAGCAGAAGAACTTCCTGCAGGTAGAACTCGACCTCCCGCGGATCCACGTCGCCACTCTGGGTTTGCTTCCCAGCCTTCATCCCTGTGTCTTTTACAAGCTTTTCAATGGATGTATGCTCGCAAAAGCGTTTGATGATGGTCGTTCCCCTGGCATCGCACTCCTCGTGCATTGCGGCTACGAAGGAAAGGAGCGCTTCGTTTCCGAAGGCATCCACCAGCATGGACTCGTTCTCTGCTATGGCAGCTGCAATGTCTTGGAAGTGAGCGGTGAGCACGCCAACGAAGTCCGCTTTCTGCCTTCCACTTCCTTCCCCGCCCAGTTTGTCCGAGAGCGCTTCGAACTGCGCACGCGCTCTCCCGGAAACGACACTGCGCACGTAGGAGGTGACGGCCTGCAGCCCTTCCTCTTTGATTCCAAGGAGCGGGTACAGCTTTCCGAAGCGGAAGGCTTCGGCGTGGTTGTTGTTTTTGGCCGCCTGCTTGAATTTTTCGCGGACAATTTCCTCCAATCTGGCTCTGGACGCCATCATGGACGTTTTCTGGTCCGAGAGCTGTTTGGTGTCAAGGAAAGGCAGATTCCCCACGTCTTGGTCCAGTTCGATGAACTTGGCCACGTACTGTGCGGCTGTTTCGTAGTCTTGTTCGTCCATGGCTTGGTTCACTCCGTTCAAGCAGTTGGATCGGTCGAGGATGGCGTCGATCCTTTCCAGCGTGTTTTTGATCCTGTCTTGCACGCCGTCGAGCCTCCTCACCCTCGAGCTCAGCCTGGAAGCCAGCTTGGACGTGTGTGCGACATTGTCTGCGACCAACTTGGCGTCGACTTCGAGCTTTTCGATGACCTGCGTCGCACGGGTCCGATCAGCTGACACGTCCACGAGCTCCCATTTGCGCGTTTCGTGGGAACGGTTTCGTCGGTTCGCGACGCACCTGCGACGAGGTTCGCAACGTGCTGAGTCCTTGTTCGAGCTCGCCTCTCCTTTCGAGCAGCTGTTCGAGCTCGTCGTCCACCGCACGCTCCTTGGCCACGACTTCCTGCGTTTCGCGTGGGTTTTTCGTCCGGTCAGCTCGTCTGCTCCGCCGCACGTCCCTCTCCTCCTCTTCCACGCACCTGCAGCGCTCGATGGACGTCGTGCAAGTCGGTGATGGCGTCGGTTTGCGCCATCGCGATGGGCTGTGCGCCACCGACGCGTCCCAATCCAACCGAGACGATCCGGGTTCGAACCCGAGTGGATTTCGGGTTCGATTGGAGAAACGATCCGGGTTCGAACCGGACGAGAAGCGATGGCGAAGACGTCGCGCATGCGCATGGACGCGCATGGAGACGTGGACGTGGACGCTTGCGAAGCGCATGGCGCAGGAACGGGACGGACAGACGTGCGTGGACGTGCCGCGGATGCGTCGGCGTGGAAGGAAGGACGTCCAGGCGCCCAGGCCGAGCCACGTCGCGGCATGCGCCGATGCGACGGCCGCACGAAGAGGTCGTCGTGGCGACGACCAGCTGGCTGTGGCGCACGTCGCATCGTCGTGGCACGAGGAGCGTCCATCCGAATGCCTTTGGCCGAGCGGATGGTGCAGGTGTTGTGTCGACGTTGTGTTGGGGTGGCACAACAACGAGGTGGGGCATGTGACAAGGTGGTGGTGAAAGGTGTCGGTGGACGTCATTCCGACACGTGGACGGGAGGACGAAGAAGCGAAAAGCTGCGCACACGACATGCGCGTCTTGGTGACTGGCGCAGGCGGCGCGTTGGGAAGGCAGCTGGTGGAAGGGCTGCAACGTGAACACGAGGTGGTGGCGGGGTTCCGCACGAGAAGACCGGAACACGCGCGTGGGAAAGCCGTCCAGTTCGACTTGGAAGAACCCCAGGAAATACGACAGCTGCTCCGAGACGTAGGCGAAGTAGACGCCATCGTGCACTGTGCTGCCATTGCTAGACCCAAGGAATGCGAGCAAGATCCGGAAAAAGCGAGGAGGATCAACGTACCCAAGCCGTTCGTGGAAGCGCTCCGAGAAACCGGGAAGGAAGCCTGCCTGTTCATCCAAATCAGCACCGATCAGGTGTACGAAGGAACCGGAACCATGTACAAAGAAACGGACGAGGCCAAACCAATCAATGTGTACGGCAAGACGAAGCTCGAAGCCGAAGAATACCTGAGAGCAAACTGGCCCAATCATGTGATCTTGCGGTCCAGTATGATCTATGGAAAAGCCATCCAAGGTGTGGGATTCTTCACAGACTTTGTCCAGGAAGCCCTTTCTACATATGCGCCCGGAGGACAACCGACCGACTTCTTTGAAGACGAATACAGGTGCCCAATATATGCGCCAGATATTGCTAGGATCATCTGCACACTCCTGCGCAAGAACAAGGAAGGAACATTGCAGAACCGCACCTTCAACATGGGTGGACCGCAACGCCTCTCGCGAGTGGACATTGCATGCTTGATTGCTGAAGCACGCGGATATAGCAAAGAAGCTATCCGCTGTGTCCGTAGCGCATCCATTGATCGAGGTGTGCGCAGCCCGTTGGATATAAGTATGGACATCTCTCGCCTTCGAGAAGAGCTGAGCTTCACCCCCACAGCTTTTGCAGATGCCTTACATTCTATTTATTCCTAGGAAAGTCCCTGCATCCCAATATTCTGGAGTAAAAGAGACCGTGTGGATTCAGGTGCCCGAACCTGAGTTCTTGCCCAATCACTCGTGTCTTCTGGGGGTAATACCTTGCAAACTTTGTTCCCGGTGTGTGCTCTACTTGCTGTTGTCGGTGTGGTGACAAGAATGTCTTGATTTGTGAGCAGATTCGATCAAAGTATCAAATGTTTCCTGCCCTTGAAATCAATGTGATTCGACGGTACGTAGTTGGATGGACCAGGAAGAACAAGGGATACCCTGAAGTAAGAGCAAGATCAATTTTAAGGCATGGCTTCAATGGTCATCAACAGCAAATCGTTCTCTTTCTTGATATGCCAGCTTACTATCAAATCGATGTGTCAGATGCACGTGCGCCAATCTTCAAATGTATCTCCAAATCTTGGGGGACCAAATATCTACTGCAGTAGAACTTGATGAATGCCTTCGCTGCAGGAAACTTTGAGTACTTTAAGTTAGATTCATAATTGAGACTTTTATGTGAAGCCTTATACAATTAGAAAGAACAAAAATGCAATGACTAATACCTGTGTAGGCAGTAGTTAACTTTTACATAGGAGGGCATCATTACTGTAAGGTAGTGATGAATGCTGGGCCGATGTTTTATGGGTGTCGTTGTTGACTTGGGTGTGAAGGAATGTGTAGTCTGCTATCGTATAGTCACCTTCTGCATTCTCAAAATAGTACAAGCCACCTGCAACTGCCACATCTTCAAGAAGTATGATCTTTACGTTCATAAAGGTAATGTTGATCCATGCATCTAAAGCGAATCCGGTATCTTGAGGGAAATTTGGGTCCTGACCTACAAAGTAAGAGAGAGCACCAGTGAACGTGTCGCGGAACTGAGGATCTCTAGCAAGAGTTGGTTTGAACACGACTCCGGTGGTGTTGCAAGCGTAGAGAATGACGGTGTAGTTTTCTGCCATGACCTTGGAATCTTGAGGTGTCGGTTGCGCACCTATTTCGATGATGGCAGCGGCCCAGTCTGCTTGAGCTTCGTGGACGTGAGGTTCCGTGATGGGCGGGAACGATCTTGCCCACCCAAGATGTACGATCGCTGCAAGGATCAGCATTCGGGGGGGGGGGGTTTGAAAGGATGCGCAAGGGCTTCAGCCACCCGCCCATCGTTCTTCTCCTTGTAGACTTCACGAACCCTTTGTCAGAACAAGCGTGGCGTCGCTTGGAACCGAACGTTGCGTGCGTTCAACAAGAGCAAGAAGGACGTAGAGCAGCTTGTCTACGGTGTCTGCTTGCGGAAACCCCCACCTTGGCCCACGCAATTTCCGTTTCTCCTAGGGTCTCCTCCAAAGCACCCCACGTGTGTCCAAGGTACAAGGCAACCCCACCTGGGGTTGTCACAGTCAAGATCTTTGATTGCACTTGGATAGTTGGGTTCTCCCCCCCTCCGCCTCCTAGGTGGCGATGGCACGCTGCCGTCCGTCAGATCTTCGGTTCTTTCCCTTTCATGGCTCCCCTTTCACCCGATCAGCCCCCCCCTTTAAACCTCCTTTTCCCACGACACACCCGTGCACCCCTCCGAACCCCCCATCCCTTCCCACGCAGAGAAGAAACTCCCATGGTGACCGCCCCTGTAGCGCTTCGGACCGTGGGACGAGGTGCGCTCACCTCCGTCGGATCGCACGTCGCCATCGTCGCATCGCATCGCGTCTGGTTCCGCGAGGTGGGACGGAAGAGAGAAGGCACCGCCATGGCGTCGAGCAAGGCGGCGAAACCTGTGGTGCTGCACCAAGACAAGCGTGAAAAGGCCATGTACGAGGACTTCGGAGACCTCTTCGCCATCATCAAGACCACCGAGAAACTTGAACGGTGAGCAAGGGCGAAACGCTGCAACGTAGGACGGGAGGCGAACGAAGGAACGCATCCAAGAGAAGGAAGGGCTGGCGCGCTAAGATGCTGACCGAATCGCAACGCGTGGGAACGTCAAGGGCCTACGTGAGAGACGCAGTCTCCGCCAACGAGTACGAACCGGCGTGCCAGAAGCTCTTGGCCCAATTCAAGACGCTCTCCGCGTCGCTGAAGCATACTGTACCGGACGTGGAAAAGTTCATCCAAACTTACAACCTGGATTGCCCCCTCGCGACGAGGCGGCTCATTCACGTAGGAATGCCAGCAACCTTGGAGCTCGGTAGAGCAGGTGTGCCCGAAAGTCGAAACTCTGCAGTGAGTGTTGCAGAGACTGTGCAATACTTCATCACCGCAATGGATTCTCTGAAACTCAACATGGTGGCTGTGGATCAAGTGTTTCCTATTCTCAGCGACTTGTTGCAAAGCATGCACCGCGTGGCTGAGCTGAAGCCAGATTTTGCAGGCAAGATCAAGATGAAGGAGTGGATCGGAAAGCTTCATGCCATGCCTGCTAGCCAAGAACTTCAAGAGGACGAAGTTAGGCAGCTGCTGTTTGACCTCGAGTTTGGATACAATGCTTTCATGGCTTCTCTTGGGCCGCAAACATCGTTCGGAAACTCGCCGTAGGCACAATTTTTTTGTTATCTTTCTGTGTATATAGCTCCACCAGGTGCCTTGGCAGGATCGCTGTAAGATAAGCCGTGCTCAAAGTGCAACTGAGTGGTTCCTCTCGTAGATGTCGCAATCTACGCGGGCATCTCCGAGAACTTCAGCGACCTCATGATTTGGGAATCCCTGCAACAAAACCACCCCTTGGCTTCTTCCCGTCGGATCGCATGCTTTCTGCTTTCTGCTCCTCTTGCTTGTCATGGTCCTTGAATCCAAGTTTCGAAAGATCCTCTTGGGCCATCAAGTTCCTTGCATCATCGAACGAATTCCAGTCAGCAACTTCGGTCTCGCCTTGTCCATCGACGCGTGTGACCCTCTAGAACGTCGGCGAGTGGGAACTCACTTGCTCATCCGACACTCCAGGTATTTCTTTGCCACCCCTTTGCACTTTTCGGAGTCGTGCTTGTTGTCCTTGAGGCATTTCATGTATTCCTCCTTCACCTGACGGGTTACCGATGGCACGTCAGCCTTCCTCTGTACCTCCGTCCGACGTCCCTGTGGAACGGCGTTGTCGTGGTCGCGAACACGATGCGCACCGCTTTGCATTCTCCGAAATGATCCAAAGGAAAGACCCCTTTCTCTGGTGGCTTGGGCTGCAGACCTCTGGCGCCGCCGAATGCACCGCCACTCGCCATTGCACGTCGTCGAAGGCTGGTGCTGCAATTTGTCGACGTCCATCCGACTCAGTTACAATCCAAGGTTTACGATCCATGTTCACGACACACGAGCCCAAGGTCCCAGGTGGAGGGGGAGGTGGAACAAGGCCAGATGGGACAGAAACCAACCAGGTGGAGGCTCAGGAAGTCTCGTTGGCGCATCCAAAGAAGACTTGCACCTCAGAAGCGGACCAGGTACGTGCCAGGCACGGAAATTTTGATGGAACAGCGGATTGCAAAGGTTGGCTCCTAAGTTGCGCGCGGGGAACAAGTGCAGGCAGAGTGCACAAGGCAAATGATCCTTTGGATTGGTTCAATCAGAGGCGACAGCGTGAGGCGGTGGCGTGGGACAGAGAAGATGTAATCGGTCTCGGAGATGGTACATCTCCCATGCCAAACAGAGCTGCGGCATGCGTTGAATTACTCAATTTAACTTTCACAACAACTGATTCATCCCATGAAGCACCCATGTCTCCCTGTTCGAGCACTCCACCTAACCTGCAAAAGGCAAGGAAGAATGATGGGCGGAAATCCTCAAGTTGCCATCCTCATCTTCAGTGTACACAAAGGTGTACTCTACGGCAGTTTCTCCCCCATCTGTGTCTGTGAAGTAGTACACACCGCCGGCGATGGCTGCATCATCGAGGAGCACAATCCCCTTGTTGTCGAATCTGACATCCGTCCAAGGCTCCAGTGCAAAGCCTCCATCTTCGGGGTACTCGTCATTCTGGCCCACAAAGTAGGAGAGAGCACTGTCAAAGGTGTTGCGGAAAGGCACATCACTGGCTTTGGTGGGTTTGAAGACCACGCCGGTGGTTTCATAGGCATAAAGCGTGTTGATGTGATCTTCAGCGGCTTCCTTGGATTCTTCCCAGGAATCCTGGGACCCAATGTTCACGATTCCGGAACCCCACATTTCCTGGGCTTCAAGGACATCTTCTTCTTCGATGGCTTCCACCGACCACACTGCGAAGCAGCAGGCCAGCACGGCGAGGATCCAGCATGCAAAGTTTGCCATGGTGTCGGAAGGGGGGGTTGGCCGTACGAGCAGCACGCGGGAATTGTGGCGGCGATGTCCAGCGTGTGCACCTTAAGTACGGTTCGTTGTGGATAAGGTTTTCTCGCCCGTAGTACGGACGGTTTCCAGGTGTTCGGGTGGATCTCGGAGCTGCGACTGTCCGTGCGTCCACCAGGACCTCTCCGTCGGTTCATCTTCCCTCCTTCCTCCCTCTCCCGTCGAGGATTCTTCGGTCTTTCAGAGGCGATCTCGTCCCTCCTCGGCGGCACATGGACGGATGGTTTCGACCGACGGGACGGATGGATAAGGCTGGTTTTCTCGGAAGGGTCAAAAACGTGATGGGATGTAGCAGAGATTCGACGATTCGGATCGACACGCGAAGAATGGGACACGTAGCTCTTCGTGGCAAAAGAGACGAGGCAATGCCGTGTCTTCTCGGAACAGGAGCCTCCACGTCATCCCGATGCCACCCCCGCGACGACACCTCGTTTCCTCGAAGCAATTCCTCGTGGATGGCAGGAGGCAGGAACAGGCGTAGCCGATGGCCTTCTCTGCTAGCAACGAGACAGATCGTGGTCGGCTTCCCTCGTGCATCTTTCGACAGCTTGGGATCCATCCGATGCGTTGCCTCGTCCCGATCTTCCACCTGGCCGGACGCCAGATTGACACGTGTGCAGGAAGACGTGGAGGCGCGCCCGCGTGCCTCAAGCAGGGTCCCTCCATGCGACAGGCGACGAAGCGTTCGATCCGTGCGAAGCGAGACGTGCAGCGTGCATTCCTCGGTGGAGCGGGAGGTCGGAATTGAGATCGGACATGCAGGATAAGGAAGGCGGAGGCGGGACGTTCCTGACTCCCTCCGCTCCTTCGTGTGCGGTACCATCGCGCGTCCGCGAAAGAGGGGAAGGCGATGGGGATGCGCAGCATTCCACGCGAGCAGGAACGACGTCGCGGTTGTTTGCATGCGAAAGCTCCACGGCGCTTCTGCTCCGTGCACTTTGCTTTCCTTCGCCTCCGGTCCGTCGTCCATCCCCATCCAGGCGACGGTTCGACGCCTTTCGAGGCAATTTCCACATCGTACGTCGCCATCTGCTTGGACTCGTCCGTGCGTCGGAGGCGCGTCCTCCGCGCCTGCTGACCGCGTCCGCCTCCGCGTACGGACGTACGGATGTACGGACGTCTTATCCGCCGACCACTGTATTGCAACCAAATGTACGGTCACGCATGGAGGAGGGCGGAGGCGCGTCTGAAAGGTTCCTTTTCGGCAAGGGATCTCTCACCGAAGGGAGTGGATTTGAGACGGAGCGAGGGCGGGGTGGGAGAGCGGCATGGCGTCGTCGACTCGAAAGTGCGACGAAGTGAACGACGACGGCCAAGATGCAGAGCGGCGTCGCGCGATTGGTGCCGTCGCAGGCGTGCGAGAGGAAAGGAAGGAACGCGAGCGGATCGCACGGCACGGGCCGTGGCAGGCGCCATGTCCAGACGAGCTGCGTGTGGCGGCCGCGCGGTGCTGCCTCGAAGAAACGATGGGAAGCTGCACCGTCGGTAGCAGGCTCGCGTGGTTGGGCTTCCAGCTGGAATGTCAGGGCTGGGATATCTGCTACGATCGCGGCCTGCGTCGTGGGTGCAGGACAAGCCTCGGCCATCGAAGAACAAGAGGTTCTGGAAGCACAGCACATGTGGGCCACTGGTGTGGTGCGAGTGGGTTCGATGGACACCTGGGAAGAGTCGAGGGACGCAGCAAGTGAGCTCATCCGCGATCTTTACGCTTACGACACGACGAAGGTTCTCTTCAAACCTACCTTGGCTCGGCACATACCTTTTCGCCACACTTTTGATGGCGCACTTTCTTACTTCGTAGGCAGGAACGAGAAGTACCCAGAGGACCAAGGTTTTGCAATGCGTCCGTGGTCCAACATAGCATTTCAGAACTCCGGCGTCCTGTTGTACGACGACGTGGCCATGGCATCCGGAGTGTACGCCTTGACCGACACCCGAGGTGAACAGACGGATGCAGAGTACACCTTCGTGTACCAGAAGCAGAAGGACGGGAAGCTGCGAATCATCGTGCACCACTCCTCCATCCCGTTCAGCGGATGACGACCACGTCTTCCACGAAGCAATGCATCTGCTTTGGACCCCTCCAGACGACGCCATCGCACTCCTTCGATCGTTCTCCGACGTTCGCACGTCTCGCGAGCCCAGCGGATTGCCCACTCGTCGCGTACGCCGGACGCCTCGCACTCGTCCCTTCGACCCGTAGTGCCGTACCACCGTACCGTACCGGACGGGGGTGGGACGAACAGGGGACGTGGAACCACAGGTTGTTGTACCAGTTGTGTTTCGGTTGGAACGAGTGGACGTGCACGACGACGTGTGCTGCACAACCATGGCCGATGGGGAAGCGAAGGAGATCCAAGTGAAGGTCCAATGGCGGGACGAGGTGGTGCAGGTGGAGGTGGACGGACGGACGGCGGCGGGAACGCTGCTGGACGCGGTGGTGGAGCGGACGGGCTGCGATCCCAGCACCGTGAAGCTGGTGCAAGGAAACGTGGTGCTCACGCAAGCAGATCGAGAGAAACGGATCGCCGAATGCGGCGTCCAGCTGAAGAAAAAGATCATGGCCGTCGCAAGTGCGGCAAGAGACGTGGCTCGGATCAGAGAGGCCAAAACGGAACGGCTGAGGAGCTTCGAAGAAGAAGCAGACATCATACGGAGGAGAGCGAAGGCTGGACCCTCGAAAGCCGATCCGTCCAGGAACTACGATCGGAATTTCGGAGAATTTCGTGCGTTGGACGTTCCTGCAGGCTGTCCGCCCAAGGAACAGGCACTGGAACTGCTGAAAAGGCTGGCTGCGGACCCAGGAGTGGTGGGCGTGATGCAGAAGCACGGCTGGAAAGTCGCCTTGCTGTCGGAGATGCCACCTGAAGGAAAGGTGGGTCTAAGCGAAAAGTGTATCCTGGGATACAACCGGAACCGTGGCCAAGAAATCGCCTTGCGGCTGCGAACGGATGATTGGAGAGGCTTTCGAAAATACCTCACCATACGGCAAACACTGCTTCACGAATTGGCACACATGGAGTATGATGAGCATGATAATCTATTTAAAGCCTTGAACTCGCGGCTCAATGTCGAATGCAACAGTATGGACTGGAAAAATATGCCAGGTAGAACACTTGGAGGTCATGCATTTGTGGGGTCCACTGAAGAGGGCGTGGCCTGCTCTTCCGAAGGGACACCAAGAAAGCTTGGAGGCAGTGCAGAGGAAAACGTGTCGCCGCGGCATGCAGCAGCCTCAGCAGCGATGCGAAGGAACCAGCAACAAAACAACGATTCCTAACCACGCCGCAACGCAGGTGCACATGATTCAGTTCCCCGGCACTGCATTATGAGATCCAACCCCACTTGGAGTGAAGTGGGAATAATTCAGCTAGCTTGCGCGAATATTCATGGGGTACTGCGCAACCCTACCCTGAGTGGCTGGAGGCCACTGAAGGAAGTGCCTTTCCCCCTGGTTCTTGTCATTGTCCATGGCCTTCCGCTTGAACCTCATTCTTTTATTGCCAAACCAGTTGCTCACCTGACTAACAGAAATTTTGCACTGCATTGCTAGTGCCTGCTTTTCTTTCTCGCATGGGTAAGGGTTATCCAGGTGTTGTGAAAACCAGTTCTCCAATATCTGTAGCGCATCAGGTGAAAGCTTTTCACGTGTCTTTCCTCGCCTAGCAGCTTTGACGCCGCCATCACCAGCAACGGCGGCTCGGATCGCATCGGCAATGGAGAACGAGGAAGCGCCGACGGTTTCTTCTTGGTGCTCGGTGACGTTCAGGTCGGGAATTCCGATTCCATTCTTTCTACCCGTGTTGTACTCGTGGAGGGCTGTGTCGCTTCTTGGAGCACCAACTCTACTGTTCTGCAGGACCTTGCAATGCCCCTCCTGTGCCCCGCGGCGGTGTTGAGCATTTTCAGAAAGGAAATTCGAAATTTTCTGCAACGGGCCATTTGGAGGCACATTTTGACCAGCTTTCGTTTGATGTGCCGTGTTTCTAGTGTTTTGAACCAATTGAGACCAGTTGCTTGGTGCAAATTGCTGGGCCTTGTGCATGGAGTAGTGCTGTGTGGACTTGTCCAAGAATGGCCTTTCGGCCATGTTCTGTGTACGGTCCTTCAAGCTGGAGGAAGGCATGCTGTCCAGATTGAGGTAGAGCAGGCTTCCTTGTGCCAGGACCTGGCATGCCCTGTGGCCACCATTTTGTCGCAAAGAAGAGAGGGCTGCCTCCAACATTGGGTTTTCCGAAGCCAATCGAAGGGGAGACGATGCATCTTCGACGCTGGCATCGTGCACACCGCGCACGCCTGTTTCTACTTTCAGGCGTTTTGGCTGTGGTTTCATCAATGGAGCTCCTGCTTCAGGCTCCGCACACTTCTTTGCCACTGCCTCTCTCTGTGCTTTCAATCTTGCAATGTAATTGATGCAGAATTCATCGAGCTCCGGGAAATCTCCAAAGCTGATGTTCAGACGGGGCAGTAGCAACGGGTTCGAGCATTTCTCTTCCGCTTCCTTTTTTGCAGTGGGGTCAAGCTCCTCCAACAATTCAGCATTTTTCCGAAACTGCCAAGGGGGTTGGGTGTTTCAATCATGCAGCAAACACGTTGGGTCAGCACTTCAGGCGAAGCACCTCCGTGATGGTCCTATCCGTTGCGACCGATGCATTCACGCTTTCGCACGGTTGCACTGCAGGAGTGGAATCGATGCGTACCTGCTTCAACAAGGAGGGAAACAGTGGATGTGAGGTGAGCACAGCTCTGAAACGTTGCAGTTCCTCTTGGGTGTGGATGGATTCATGCTTGGGTGGATTCTTCCCTTGCTCCAGCAGTGCTGCGTTTGCCTTGATTGAATTGGGCTCGTTTTCGATGGCATCGATCCCTCCTTCTGTTTCGCTGCTGTCTAAGATCTTGGACATCTCTACTTCTCGTCACTCGTTCCACCTGCACGTCTCCTACTTGCACCCCTGCACACCACTTCCTGGTTCCGAGACCCGACCCTGTGCCGATCCGTTTCTCCTTCCCAGCCACTCTCGTGCTTGGCTTGGAACGCCTGCACGTGTCCAGGACCTCGTGCACCCGACAGCTTCGCGTTCGTCGCGATCTCGGCGCACTTCTGGCGGTCTCACAGACGTGCTCGGTGCGTTGTGTCCTTCTCGCACCGTCCGAGGTGCGTTGACGAATCGTCTCTCGTCATCGAAAGGCCCCTCGGAACCGAGGGATTCGAACTCCCCCTCTGCGGTACACGCTCGAGATCGGTCCTCTTGAAGGGACATCGTGCGACAAGGGGAGGGGAAAGGTGCGGTCGTGCGAGGAAGGGGAGGCGTGCTGCCTCCCAGGGAGACGTGGACCGGCTACATCCCCTTTTTGAACCGAGGTTGAAGGAAGAGCAACGGTCGCATCGGGGGGGATCTCCCTCGGACGGTCCGAGGAAAACGAGGAAACGAGACGAGAGGAGAGGAGAGGGACGGGTTAGGATCCGTCCGAGAAACAGACGGAGGGACCACGTGGCAAGGACCTGGACGGGGGAGGATCTGGACCGTCGCCACATCCGTTCGAGACGCACGGACAGGTCCGAACACGTGGACCGCCGTGTTCAGGTGGATCCTGCTGACAGCAGCGCAGACGTCGCACTTGCTGGACGAAGGAACCGCGCAAGATGCAAGCGTGGATGTCCGTGGGACGTGTGGCGTCCGCACGGCGTCGGTGGCAGGACGTCTCGCTCGTCCAATGCGCTCGCATCGGAGACGGTCTGGGTACGGAAATCCCTATCCACAGATCGGAGATGCCGTTCGAGCATTTGTCCAGGCCACGGACGAGCCTGCAGTGCATCCCGAGGGCACTCCCCTCAGCTGTACGGAGCACGTGACACGCCCCGGGGGACCAGCACCTGCCCTTGTGTCCCCTCGGTTTCTCTGGTCCACTCGTGTGCCGGACGCCCTTTGACCTGGACGACGGTTCACCCGCATCCCGGGTTTCTTGGACCGACGTCTCGGAAGGGCCGAACCCGAACCGGATGGAACGAGAACGAAACACGTGCGACGTCGTGGCTGCGAGGCGGCAGATATGGCGATGCGCAAACGCGATGCAAGGAGGAAGGGAAGCCCGTCCACGGTGCTGGAAGAGGAACAGAAGACGAGGGAATGCCGTGGCAACGGCGTGGTTCGGAAAAGAAACCTGCCCAACGTCCAGGAAACAAGGACACCAGGACCGGCGGGCCTGTCCGAGGCAGAAACGTGACGCCTTCTGTGCATTGACAACGAATCCATTCAATTAAGTTGTGCGAAGCGAGGCGGTGACAGTTGCAAGAGAAGCGGAAGCAATGGCCGCCGCTCCTGCGCACCGAGCGCTGCCAAGGGTTCGCGTTCCAACGGTCTCCAGCACTGGAGGTGTGCGGTGCAGATCTCTCGTGTGGGCTCATGATTGTTTGGGCTTCTTCGAAGCTCCCGTGCGTTTTGGTTGTTTGCGGTTCTGTTTCGGCTTGGCGTTGGGATCGAACGATTGCGCCCATGCCAAGACGTCCTGCTCTAACTCTGCATAAGTGGCATCGACCACGATGCCACGTGGGATGAAGACAATGTCGTGACAGGCAGGAAACTTCTCCTTGTTCCGACGAAAAATGTCACGGATGCGTCTCCTCACCAGGTTGCGGACCACGGCCTTTTTGGAGACCTTCTTCGAGACAACCATGCCAATGCGCGTGCAGTGGACACCGTCGGGTTTTCGGTGGGTGTTGCTGACGCAATTGATGACGAAGTACTTCAAGTGGGCTGTCCTACCTTTCCGTTGTGCATACTGGAACTCTGCAGAGGTCTTTATCCTTTCTCGCTTGCGATACCGTTCCCCTGCAATGGAAGGAAGGAGTTTCCCTTTGTGCACCGTTTGCGTGGAGTCTCCTTTCGGCTCTTCCATCGCCTCGCTTTCCTTGGACTGCGAGCTGCTCGCCTGCTGGCTCCTCGCATCCGATGCGCATCGCACGCTCCTCCATGGCGTGCAGTTCCAACTGGACTTGGTCCACGCAGCTTGGCTCCTCGCCGCCATCCCCGTCTCCCAGGCCTTCGCGACCATCCCGTGCGCCCTTCCACGCTCCCTCGGCCTCCTCGAACCCGCCAGGACCACCACGCGGGCCGCGGTGCGCGCCATGCGCGCCAACGACCTCGCCATCGCCGCCACCACCTCCGCTTCGTCGCAATCCTTTCACTCCAGGCCGAGTCAAGTCCACTCGAATCCTGTCGATGGGAGTTGGCAAGAACAAACGAAGCAAATGCAACACGAACAAGCCGTGTGGGCGAAGCGAAGGAGAGGGAAACCAAGTGGTTGGTGAGATGAACCACGAAGCGTACATGCACGGGATGGAGGAGAGACGTGGCGATGCGAAGGAAAAAGAAGGCCGATGGAAGGAATGGTGTCCAATTCCTTGGCATTCTCTCGAGCTATTCTGTGGTTGGGGGTTGCCTCGCAAGAGGCATGTTGGTAGATTTGTTGGACCCCCACGGTCGCACTCGTTGGGGATCGCACCGTGCTTCCATCAATGCCAACTCACCATGATCGGCGTAGGCCAATGGTCTCCATGACATATCCTCGCTTCTAGGCCATAGTAGGCCGGATTTCGTAAGCCATGCACGCACGATGCGCATCTTCGTGCACCGCATATCTTGCACGAACCCAGGCTTGGATTATCTTCCATGCCTCTCTTTCCCGCCACCATCCCTCTCTCTTCATGCAAGCACTCGTTCCTCCTACCACGGCCACGTGTCTTCATCCACCGCCGACCGCTACCTTGATGGATGGGTGTTGACAACGTGAGCCGCACCCGAGTGCAATGACGATGATTCAATCGGTGGCTTTTGCTCGGAGAATGCACTCTTCTTCCTAGTGTGAGGGCTTGACCTTGCAAAGGAAGCCAAGGGACAAGCTCCATCCAACCTAGCAATCGATCGAAATAGGTAGGATGCAGTGCGTGTGACGGTATCAATGCTTCCATTTTTCATTCCTCCACGAGAGTGTCCATCGTGTTGAACAGAAACAAAGCTGGATGCTTGCCATCGTGTAGGACATGCAATGGAGTTGACGAGCAAGACGTTTCCACCCGATGGACCACTCGTCATGCCCTTGGGCACTTGGTCAGCCATTCCTCAGCACGCGCGTGGACGTGCCACACGAAGCAGTGAGTTTCCACGGATCCACACGTCGACCTCTCTCTCTCTCTCCTCGCCATTGCTTTCGCGCCATCCGAGACGAAACGGACGCCGAATTGGCCGTGGCGCGCGACGTCGTCGTTCCCTGTCGCTTCGAGTTAACCGAGAGGATCGGAGTTAACCGAGATGGTTTCGACGACGATCGGCATTTTCGACGTGGAAGACGCGCTTGGACGTGGCGAGATGGCGACGGATGGGACGATGGCGATGGCCGTGGTGGTGGAACAGGCGTCTCAGGTGCGCGTGCCGGACGCCCAGGCGCGCGTGCACCGGGACGAGTGCGCCTACAGCTTCGATTCGCCGCTGTGTGCTGCAGGGATGTACGTCAACTTGCAGACGTGGATCGCAGTGGGATCGGATTACGTGCAGCTGGACCACCGCAAAACGGGATGCAGGATCTACCTCTGGATCAAACACACCAGGAAGCCGAAGCAAAGCGATCCAGAATCCAACCCCCATGCTACGAAGGATGCAGAGAACGAGCCCACGAGGTTGGCCTTGGGTGGTCCAGGAGGATTCGCCACGAAAGACGACAAATGGGACGTGGAAAAGGAACACGAGGTGGTGATCCTACCAGAAGAATGGAGGATGCCGTATCCATGCCCAAACCTCCCGGATCAAGTCGCGAATGCGGTAGAAGCCATCCTGGCACACGACGAAGCACTGGACGAAAAGGAAGCCACCACATGGCAAGAGGAAATCTTGCCCAGCAAATATGCCAAAGACTTGGTGCAACTGGACAACAGGAAGAAGATTTCGCCCGATCCATCCACATGGGTGTGCGAAGAGAGCGGGAGTAAAGAAAACCTGTGGTTGAATCTGTCCACCGGATTTGTCGGTTCAGGGAGACGAAATTGGGATGGATCTGGCGGAAACGGAGCGGCCATCCGGCATTTCGAACAGACAGGGAAGAAATATCCGCTTGCAGTCAAACTGGGGACCATTACACCCCGGGGAGCCGACGTATTCAGCTATGCAGAAGATGAGAACGACATGGTCATCGATCCGTACCTGGCCGAACACTTGGCTCACTGGGGCATCGATGTCATGCAGATGGAAAAGACAGAAAAAACTATGACGGAACTGCAGATTGAGCTCAACAAAGGCTTCGAATTCGACAAGATCACAGAAGCAGGAGCAGACTTGCAGCCAGTGACAGGTGCAGGGTACATGGGACTTCGAAACTTGGGAAATACCTGCTACATGAATTCCATGCTGCAGCTCTTCTTTGCGTTGCCAGAGGTTGCCACAAGATATCTCGACATGTCAGACCAAATTTTTGCCATCGCACCGGAGGATCCGACAGCCGATTTTGCTACTCAGATGGCCAAGCTTGGGGTAGCGCTGTGTTCGGAGCGCTACGCAAGCATCAATCCCGAGCTGGTGTTCAAGAACGAGGCCCTCGAACCCAGGATGTTCAAGCATTTGATTGGGAGGAACCATGCGGAATTTTCATCGAACCGCCAGCAAGATGTGGTAGAATTTTACCAGTACATGTTAGAAGTTGCAGAGCTTGCTGAGAGCTCTGGGCCTTCTGAGCAGTTCCTTGATGCCGGGATTCCCAAATTGCAACACCTCTTTACCTTCTTGCTAGAAGACCGATTGGAGGATCGCCAAAGCAAAAAGGTGAATTATACCGTCCGCACAGATAATGTCCTCTCGTTGTGCATTCCAATGAAACGAGCTACCAACCTTGAGGATGTAGAGCGATTCCAGGAGAGAGAAAACAAACGGCAGAGGTTGAAGTCGGAGAATGCGGAAGCGTACATTGGAAGCGAAGAATCCACATTGAAGGATTCTGAGGAAGAAGCTGTTGTACCCAACGTACCGTTTGCGGCTTGCATAGAGCAATTTTCAGAAACAGAAAGCATCGAAGGTTTCTTGTCTCCCGTAACCCGCGAGCGTGGGGTAGCAGAGAAAACGGTGCGATTCAAATCCTTCCCACCCTACCTAGTTGTGCAGATGAGACGTTACTACATTGATCAAAACTGGACACCAAAGAAGTTGGACGTGGTTGTTGATGCTCCACAGGAGCTAGATCTGGAGCATTTGCGATCCATTGGTCTTCAACCCGGTGAAGATCTTTTGCCAGAAGAAGATGCAGAGACCAGCGCTTCTGGAGCAGCACCGCAGCCGGACGAAACCATCGTTGCTCAATTGGTCTCGATGGGCTTCAGCGAAAATGGAAGCAAGAGGGCAGTCCTGGCCACTGGGAACAATTCCGTTGAAGCAAGCATGGAGTGGGTTTTGGCTCACATGGGCGATGCGGATTTCAACGATCCTGTACCCATTTCTGCAGGTTCCAGAAAACCAGAGGCAGATCCGGAATCTGTGAGCATGTTGACTTCCATGGGCTTCACGGCAGAGCAGGCTAGTGCCGCGTTGCAGGCCTCCAACCAGAGCCTGGAGCGTGCGGCGGATTGGTTGTTCAGCCACGCGGACGATCTTGCATCTGCCGTGCAAGCGGTCCAGTCCAAGGCAAGCGAGGGGAGCCGTCCTGCAGGTGCGGTGGATCCATCCCTCTCTGATGGCGTCGGTCGCTACCAATTGATTGGTTTCATCAGCCACGTGGGCAAGGACACTGGCTGTGGGCATTACGTCTGCCACATACGCAAGGACGATCGTTGGGTGATCTACAACGACGAGAAGGTGGCTTTTTCTGCGCATCCACCATTTGGTTTGGGATACGCGTACGTGTACCGTCGGGTTGACTTTGCGCCTCGCGGGTGATCCTTGCTTGTGTGCTGGGTTTCTCGTTTGCTTGCAATCATTCTTCGCATCTTTCTTTTGTGCGTATGTCGTTCGTGTGATTTGGTTGTTTCATGTGCCTCTCTTCTTCACCCGTCGTGGGCAGGGTACGTTTGCATTGGGAAAGATGGAGGCTTCGAGGACGTCTCGCATGGCGCGTTTCCGTTGGTTTCGATCTCTCCTGTCCACCTCTTCGCATCGCATCACGCGTGTGGCTTCTCGCTCGTCTTCCGACCGTTTCGGAAGCAGGTTCACGTGTTTGGCGATTCCCAATCGCATCGCTTCCCTTTGGCACCGTTGTTGTTTCCTTCTGGCCATCCTGAGTTTGGTCTTGGCCATGGCGGCGTCTTTTCGCTCGTCTTTCCTCGCCATGCTTGCGTCCACGCCTTTGCATTCCATCTCTTGTTCGATGTCACGCATGGCGTTGTTCTTGGCGGTCTGTTCTACGCCCGTCGACGTGGTGGTTCCATCCGCGTCGTTTCGGCATCGTTCCACCAGTCCTTGCACGGCTCGATAGGTTCCGCTTCGCACGTCTGCACGCACCACCGCTTGTGCGTTGCAGCACGTGTTTCGGACGTGGAATTCCCACGTCCATCTCTCTTCCACGACGCGTTTGATGGCGTTGGTCCTGGTTCCTTTGGCTTGGGATGCGCCACATCGTGCACAGCGTGCGTCGAAGGGCAGTTCGAACCGCACCTTCCCATCCTTGCTGTTCCTTCCCTTCCTTCCTTCCTCTGTTTCGCTCCACTTGGTCCCGTCTGGCATCCAAAAGTTGTCTGCGCACACCGCCTTTGACGTCGACATCGTCGCACCACGTCGTCGCGCTCTCTTCTCTCCCTCTATTCTCGTGAGGATGAGTTTCTTCTCTCCCTCCCTCTGTTCTGGTGAGGGCGAGTTTCTTCTCTCCCTCCCTCTCACCTTCCTATGGTGAGTTTCTTCTCTCTTGGCTGGGTTGTCCGGTTCGAGGAAGGAAGCATCGAAAGCAGAGGGAGAGAAGAAACTCACCCAGACGAGAACGCAGAAAAGGAGAGAAGAAACTCACCCAGACGAGAACGCAGAAAAGGAGAGAAGAAACTCACCCTAACGAGAACGCAGAAAAGGAGAGAACAAACTCACCCTAACGAGAACAGAGAGAGGGAGAGAAGAAACTCACCGTAGGAAGGTGAGAGGAAGGGAGAGAAGAAACTCACCCTCAAGGGAAGAGAGGGAGGGAGAGAAGAAACTCATCCTCAAGGGAAGAGGGGGAGGGAGAGAAGAAACTCTCGGATGCAGGAGTGGACGTGGCGCGTGTGTCGGAAGCGATGGCGACGATGGATGTGGAGGTGGAAGGACGCATGGAGAGAGCGCTGTGCGATCCACGGGTGATGGCGGCGTTGGGAACGTACCTGGGAGAGAAAGAGGTGTGCCTGATCGAACGAACCAGCCGAAACATGCGAGATGAAATCCGACAACAAGCCATGCTGTGGAGCGACCTCTACCGTCGACGTGGATATCCAAACGCAAGCACAACCGAAGACACCAACGCAAGAGAGACATTCCTCCGCAGGATGGACGACACGAAAAAGTGGAAGTTCGGAGATCCAACCGTACACGTGGGAAACAACAGCACACGTGCGAGTGTCGGTCGAACCAAACACCAAAGGACACGTGTCGACCTCTGTGCAGAAAACCAAGCCATCGTGAACGGAAGAGACGCATGCATGGTGATGAAAGCCGTGGAAGATTGCGTGGAATTGCACGTGGTGGAAGAAAAGAGACACGCAGATGCCGTCGCGTGCATGGAAACGTGGTGCCGAAGCGACGGACAGACGGGAATCGTCGTCGGCTGTCGAGAAGGACAAGTCAAAACCGTGCTGGCGAAACACAGGGGAAAATCCATGCGTGGACACACCAAAAAAGTGAATTGCATGAAAGCAAGACACGATAGGACATCGACCCTGCTGGCCACCGGAAGTGCAGACAGCACCATCGTGCTCTGGAAGATCGAAGAAGGAAACGATCATGCCAAAATCAGCAAAAAGACCATCATGAGGGGACATGGAGAAGCAATCGTCCATCTGGCGTGGGCCGGATCAAACCTGATGTCTGCTGGAGCAGATGGAAAAGTGAAAGTGTGGGACGCGGAAAAAGGGCAATGCTTGCAAACGAACAAGTTTCCTGCCCCCATCAAATTCATGAAAAGCATCGGCGACGGCATCGTAGTCCTGGCGACTGCCAAGAACTTCCTGGTGCTCGCTCATGGGGAGCTCCAACCGGTGCATTCCTTTCCGGGAGAGAATTTCCTCTCCATGGATGCGGCATGTGTCCATGGCTCGCCAATCTTCGCGATCGGGAGGGAAAATGGAAGCGTGAAGGTCTGGGATTGCCAACAAGAGAAACCTCGCACCCTAGCATTCAGCGATGGAGATACCCCCGTGTCTCACCTCAAAATGGACGCAGGCAAGCTCGTTGCTGCATCCGAGGCTTGCAGCACCATCAAAGTCTGGGAATTGCCCGACCTGAATGTTATACATGAGGACGTTTTTGCCTGCGTTTCCAGGCAAATACGGTGTGATCCTGAAGGGAGGCAACTCGCTCCAGAAGCGGAACCTCTCACAATCGAAGGTATCGATGCAAAAGGGAGCACACTTGCTGCACTGGTGACGCCAACACAGGGAGAAACGTTGCTTGTGCTAGCAAGCTTCGCAAAGTCGTCTCGATGCTTGCATGAACAGAACAACTCGGTGTACAGTACAACAAGAAGCAAATTCTGGCAGTATGAACAGTCGGATGAAGATGTGTGTAACTTTGTTGGCGATTAGATAATTGTACAAGTTCTTTTGTTGCCAGTTGTTCTGGATCGACAATGGGTTTGAGCCCTCCAGAGGCCCTTCTGGGATGCCTTTCTGGCGGGAGACCCAACGATTTTGCAGTAAAGTAATCCGCACGATGAAAATGTGCAAGAAGGAAGGCCGGAACTTGCGCTGATGCACATCGGCACCAAGGCACAACGTGCCAACGGTGGATGCCGAGCAACGATTCTCCATTCGCAGCAGCAACTAGCGGTCGAAGGCCTTTGCGACGTAACCTTGACCTCCTCGTTCTACCAGGCCTGTGGACGGGTCTGCACAGCCATGGGACCTCTTGGCGATGTTGGAAACACGGGGGGCACACTGGCATTGATTCCCAAGTGAGCCCTCTGCTGTTGGACTTGGGCGTATCGGCAAGTGCCCACCCCGGAGTCAAATTATAAATAAAAGAATCCTGGTTCTTGCTGGCTAGCAGCAGGTCATGCCTCCTTGTCCATCGCCGATCGACCGAACTAAGCGTCGAGTGCACCTCCTGGCACCGGATCTACCCACCATCGCCGGCCACTGGGTACATTGCAGGACAATTCACTTGCGCCGAGCACGTAACGTGGGAAATGGTGGCCTGGCCTTTGTTTCCTCCGCGACGCTTGAACCTGGCAACAGGAAGGATGGTGCCATGGCCACAACTGCTCTAGCGCCTGCGAGCCTAAACCTTGCGCGTATCACGACCTTCAGGGAGCACGCAGGCACTTCCTCGTCTTGCTTTTGCACGCCATCCTCTACGAAAACAGAGCATGGCTGGGATCGATCCATTCGAGGGTCACTCCTGGTGCGGCGAAGAATGGCATGCTGGCATGGCGAGGACAGGCGGACGGCTTCCGTTTGTTGGCTTGCGCCATGGCCAAAAGCACCCATAAGGGCGACCCCCGCTCACTTTTTCTTCTTTCTTCTCTTCCGCCCACCTTCTGCTCTTGTACGCAACGGCAACTTTTTACCAGGCCGGTCCATCTCCTTTTTTTTGCCTTTTGCGCCCACCGCTCCTTTCCCTTTTGGTGCGGGTCGGTTCCCGGCTCCTTTGGAAAGGTTTGCTTTGGCGTATTGCTGCATGCCGGTTGGTTTGCGATCGTCCACCTTTCGTTTCTTCGACGGCGCAAAGTCTCTGGCGGGTCCCTTTGCCTTGGACGGAAGGACACTCTTGGCATTGCGCATGTTTTTGGGACGGAACGATCCATCCATTTGGTTCTGTTTTGGCGCAGGATCGCGGTTGGGACGTCGAATTTCTTCCGGTTCGCTCTCGCTGGAAGGGGTGGCGATGGCATCTTCTCCGTCGCTCGTGCTGCGTTCCAATTCCTCTCGTTCTTCGCTCTCTTGGAGGAAGAAATCGTCGTCTTCCACGTGTTCGGATGCATCGTTCCATGGATGGGACGTCTTGTGGACCTCGTTGGCGTCGTCCCAATCGTCTTCGTCGCGTTCCTCTTGGCTGGTTTCTGAAGCGGAGGCGGAGGCGTCGGACGTCGTTCGTTCCAGGCGTCCTTCCGCTTCCTTCCTTCGTTCACGTATGAGTTCGCGCAGCTCTTGTCGCTTCCGTCGCACGTGTTCGTCTCCTTCCACGAGGACGGACACGTACTTTTCGCCGGACGGGAAGTGCACGACGTATTCCAGGTCTTCCGCGACTCGTTGCATCTCCTGCACCAGTTCCGCGTCGTCCGGACGTTCCTTTCGTTCCGCTTCGATCTGCTTTCGCCTGCGTTCCAGCTTCCTCTGTTCGAAGAACTTGATGCGCTTGTACCTGGCGTCGATCTTCTTCGTCCTGGCTCGTTTGCGTCGTTCTTCCGCTTCTTCCTGCAGTTGGTGCAGCTTCTGTTCCAAGCTGCGCTTCTTCTCCACGTCGTCGCCGGCCTGCGATTCCACGCCCATCGTCAGTCCGCTTGCACGCGGCATTGCCGTCGTCCACCACTTCTTCGTCGGATGTCGCGCCATCACCTTGGCCATGCATCGCATCAGGTCCCTGGCGCGTTGCTTGGTGGTTCGCGTGCGCTTGCGCTTGGTCCCTGCGCCGACGTCGCCGTCGTCGTGCGTCGTCGCCATGCCGCTCGTCGCCGCCAACGCCGTTTGCGTGGTCGCGTGTCCAAGAACAAAACGAAGAGAGGGGAACGGACCACGCGTGGCGATGGCGCGCGCTTGGATCCCACAGGTGCGCCACGAAGCGACGTGCGAATGGCGGTGATGCGCGCAATTTTGCAGGCGTCGACACCCGACACGGTGCACATGGTAGATGGGAGATGGTAGATGGTAGATGGTAGATGGGAGATGGTAGATGGTAGATGGTAGATGGGAGATGGTAGATGGTAGATGGTAGATGGGAGATGGTAGATGGTAGATGGTAGATGGGAGATGGTAGATGGTAGATGGTAGATGGTAGATGGTGATGCACTTGGTGATGGTGATAGAGATGGTGATTGGGTTGGAGACGGACATGCACATGCAGATGGTAGATGGTAGATGGTAGATGGTGATGCAGGTGCCCTCGTAGATGCAGTGGTGTCCGCTGCCCCCCTTCCTCGGTCCCCTCGTGGACAGACAGACAAACAGACAGACAAACACACACACACAGGCAGACACAGAGCGGGCAGTGTCTCGTCCACCTTCCCTTGCCCCCATCACACAACCCATTCCAACCCACATCACCATCGTCGCATTGGTCGCACCACCATCCTTTCCTTTCCTTTTGTTCGTCCATGGGTTGTACTTGTGTGCCATCAGGATGGTGACCTCTGGTCCTCTCAATTTGGAGAAGATAGTCCCAACCCAGGTGGTGTTCGCGTCTCCTAGAGATACCGAAGGAACGGAGTCGCCTCCTCATAGGTAGAGTAGATGCAGCATGATGTGCATGGGACGGTAGCACTACCTACCGAATGATAGACTCCAGAGGAGTGTGGGAAGAGATGGATAGAGAGTGAAGTGGGAACGCTTGCTGCTGTGTTGGCCTCGTGAGCCTACGAGAGACCTGAAGAGCATCGCAACGGGTACCGTGGGCACACTTCCAGTCCAACTTGGAACCTGGTTGGTGAACGCATTGGATCGTGAGTGGAACTGCACTACTCGGCAGTGCATTGCTGGTTGTAGAGTAACGATCTCTCTCGTCCAAAAACCACTGCGGAGAAGAACGATTCGAGCGACACCCATCTCGCATCCATCGTGGGATGCGCGTCGTCGCACGTGCACCTGCACCACGCACGTGCGTCGCATCGATGGGTGCGACACGCACGTCATCGTCGGAAGGGTTCGGACGCGCCATGCCCAAGCAGGAGGTGGGCGCGCACCGCATGGAACGCGGCGATGGCGGTCGCGGCGTGCGCATCGCCGTGTTCGATTCCGGCGTGGATCCCACGGCGCACGGCATGCGCGCGATGCCGTGCGGACGCATCAAAGTGGTGGACGCCATCGACTGCACGGGAAGCGGAGACGTGGACACGTCGCACGTGGCGCAAGCGAACGAAAAAGGAGCGCTGCACAGCCCACGCGGAAGCACCTTGCACGTGCATCCGTCGTGGCACAATCCAAGCCAGGCGTGGCACGTCGGCAGCAAGCGCTTGTACGAGCTGTACACGCCTGCGACGACCAAGCGCGTGCAGGAGAAGCGGAAGGAACGATGGGAACAAGCGCATCGCGAAACCTGGGTGCAAGTGGAACGCGAAGCGTCGGAAGCGGGATCCGACGAGAAGAAGAAGAAGAAAGAGATGGAAGCGCGAAAGGAGCTGCTCCGCGAGCGTAGAGACGCACACGTGGACTTGGGACCCGTGCTGGACGTGGTGTGCTGGCACGACGGCCAACACTGGCGCGTGGCGATGGAGATCGACGAAGCGTGCGCACCGACGGACGAGACGGGAAGGAGCAACAAGCTGGAAGATTACGTGCCCATGGCGGACTATCCCGTGGAACACGACGCCAGGACGTTCACGTCCGCGGACGCATGCGCGTACTGCGTCCACGTGTACGACGAAGGCAACGTCGTGTCCATCGTCACGGATTCCTCGGCGCACGGGACGCACGTAGCCGGAATTGCAGCGGCCTACCACGAAGACACACCCGACATGAATGGTGTGGCACCACACGCGGAGATCGTGTCCTGCAAGATCGGAGATTCCAGGCTGCAAGGGATGGAAACCGGCGTGGGACTCACACGCGCGGCCATCGCCGCCATGCACGCCAAGGTGGACCTCATCAACATGAGCTACGGAGAAGCTGCTCACACGCCAAACGTGGGAAGGTTCGTGGACATCGCCGAAGAGCTGGTCTGGAAACACAACATCACCTTCGTGTCCTCCGCCGGCAACGAAGGACCCGCCCTGACCACCGTCGGGGCACCCGGAGGTACCACCACCGCCATCCTGGGCGTGGGCGCGTGGGTCTCCGCAGAACTGGCCACGGTCGGACACAGCGTCCGCGAGCTACCCCCGCTGCTCAGCGGCAAGGACGGTGGACTCCAGTACACGTGGAGCTCCAGAGGACCCACCACCGATGGAGACGTGGGCGTGGACATATCCGCACCCGGAGGGGCCATCGCACCCGTGCCGCAGTGGTCCCTGGAAAAACGGATGCTCATGAACGGGACCAGCATGAGCAGTCCTTGCTGCTGCGGCGCTATCGCGTTGCTGATCGCCGCGCTGAAGGAAGAGGGGGTGAAGGCGAGTCCCGCGAGGATCAAACGCATCGTCCAGGCCACGGCAAAGGCGCTCGGGGAAGGCGCCCCGGATGCCACACTGAGCTCTGGGAGCGGGCTGATCGACATCCCAGCTGCCTTCGAATACGCCATGCAGGAGGAGAAGTCCGCGTTTTGCGCCAAAGATGCGTGGTACAACATCCAGGTGGCACGAGCGGACGGCGGGACCCCGGCTCGTGGGATTTACATCCGCGATCCTTCCGTTGCCTTCCGCGAGAGCGACTTCCTGGTCAAGGTCGTCCCGAACGTGCATGAGGAGGCCGATCATCTCGAGCATCGTGTCCCGTTGGAACTGAAGGTGACGATGAAGTGCAAGGAGGGGTGGGTCTCGTTTCCCGATGTTCTGCTCCTCACCCACGGAGGAAGAAGCTTCCACGTGCGGGTGGATCCGACCAAGCTTGGCGAAGGCCTGCACTACACGGAGATTCAAGGCTTCGATCCGAATACGCCTGGTCCGCTCTTCAAAATTCCCATCACGGTCACCGTGCCCTCCATCGCGTTGGAAGGCGATGGCTCAAGAATTCAGTACCCAGATGTGCCCATGCAAGCAGGGCTCGTAGAGAGAAGGTTCGTCGCCGTGCCAGATGGAGCAACAAGGGCAGAGGTGACCCTGAAGACTGGGAATAACGACACGTCCCGTACCTACATACTGCACATTGCGGACTCAAAGCCAGGCAAGCGACATACAGATACGAGCAAACGACACTTTGTTACCCTTTCTCCCAACGACTCAAAAGTATTTTCGCATGCAGTCTACCCAGGAACAACATTGGAATGCACGATTGCGCAATTTTGGGGGTCTTTAGGCGAGAGCACCGTGGGTTTGGAAGTGCAGTTTCATTCCTTGCAATGTTCAAGCAAGTCTATTGCCATCTACGGGCCCTCAGACATGGCAAAGGTAGAACTTCGCACTCCATTGTTGCCTCAAGAGTTGAAGCCTGATCTGAAGCTGCAGAAGCTCCGTATCCCTGTGAAGCCTTTCTCGCACACGCTGGAGCCTACAAAGGGGGATCGAGACCTACTACCTCACGGCAAAAGAATCCATTTTCTGTTGCTGGAGTACAAGTTGAAGTTAGATGTGGCAGGCAAAGTCACTCCGATACTCCCCACGATCAATAACTACGTGTATGATGGGACATTTGAGGCCCAAATGTACATGGTTTTCGATACGAACAAGCGCTTGCTTGCTATTGGAGATATCTACCCAGAACCTGTGAAACTTGCCAAAGGCACTTACATCGTGCGCCTCATGCTGAGGCACGATGACCCTACACTGCTGGAAAAGTACAAGGACCATATCCTGGTCTTCGAGAGGGAGTTGGAAGAGCCTATTTCCCTCAAGTGCTTCAGCAGGGCAGGGAATTTATTGACAGACATGGACGAAGTAAAATCCGCTAAAATGCATCGTGGAGAGCACAGGACCGTGTTCGTTGCATCCCCACCCAAAGATAAGTTACCCAAGGATGCCGAGCCAGGTACCTCACTCGTAGGCAAAGCCACGTGGACCAAGCTGACACACAACGGCGGTGCAGCCACTCCAGACAGTTATGAGCTGACCTACATGGTGCCGATCAAGTCAGTAGCAGAGGACGAGAAGGAATCGTCTGATGAGCCAGAAAAGAAGACCCTCAGCCAGCAACTTGAGGAATCCTTGCAGAACGCCACGGCAAAATTCATCAAGGACGCAAAATTGGAGACGGAGGAAGAAAAGGTGGAGTTTTTGTCTCACATTACATCCATTCTTGAAAAATATCCAGAGAACATCAAAATTTTGTCCCCTACCCTGGAAAAGCTGGTGGAGGTAGGCTATTCCGGGGAGAATTGGGAAAAAATCATCTCTGTGTGCGATAGCATCATAGCCTGTATAGATGCAGACGAGCTTGCTAGGTACTTTGGTACCAAATGCGTGGATGATGGTGCAGAGAGCACAAAGAGAAAGAAAGAGTTTGAGGAGAAAAAGAAGGCACTTGTGGATGCTCTCTTCCAGAAAGCAGCAGCTTACATGGAACGCAACATGTACGAGGAATTTGAAAGTTCCTTCTCTAAATTGAGAGAATGGGAAGATACTGAAGGGCCCAAGTTCTGTATGCTTCACGCCAAGAAGGAGGCTCTTGCGGAAAATTATGCGCTTGCTATCAAAACTCTCAACAAAGTAATTGAGAAACCAGATGAGCAAGCGAAGAAAGAGCTCTACCAGCTAAGGCAGGAATACTTCGAGAAGCTTGGGTGGGGACACATTGTTTGCGAGGAAAGCTCCATTATTCTGGATCGCTTTCCTCATAGTTACCCCTTGTTCTGATACCTAGCAATGCAACCAATCCTGCGAAGAAGCAAAAGCAGTCAGACAAAACGCCCATTTTGTAAGAAATCATGGCAAGACGTCCTCCCATTTGTTCGCGAGATTCTAGGCAGCACAGCCCAAAGCAAAGTGCAGTACGTTGCAAGCGAGGGGTTGCATGCCGACTAATCTCTCATAATGTCAATTTGGCACAGGCAGCGTACATTCAAGGCCCCTGCTCAGCGCGGGAATTCATATCCTATGCTGGCAGTATGGAGCCCCACGTGTGCAAGAAGAACATTCTAGGAATTGCTAGATACCTTACCTTTGCATTGCGAGGAATTCATTCATAATATATCCGATCCACGGAACGGTTTATTGCTTCATCTTTCATACGTGTTTTGTAGCCTTAGGGAGGGTGAGACGTTGAAAGCGTTGTCAGGATTCTCAGATGTGACCCATTCTGATTTCAGACTGTCAAGCGTGGAGAATGTGGCCGCTTTCCAATAGGAGAGCTCCTCGACATCACACGGAGGAGGGTAAAACAGGCCAGAAGCATGAGTGCAAAGGCAAACATGAGGCTTTGCTGTCTTGGCAGTTCTTCTACCTCCTTTTCCGCTCCATGATTGGCGATCGAATGCGCTCTTTCCTTTTGCTTAGCTTCTGACGATGGGTTTGGCAACCTGGGAGAGGGTGGCAAAGGGGTACCCTCCATCGAATAGACTTTCTGCAGGAGCTGCAGCACCACAGGTTGATTCCAACCTTGGTCTGCATCAAGCATCGGGCTTCCTAGGTAACACCTTGGGCATAGCTCCTTGGGTGGCCAAAGTGGTTTCTCCAGCCTGGCATTGACGGCGTTGTGGGCAGACCAAAGCCACAACATGGCGTCCTCCTGAGTCTTGACACGGTCGGAGCGTCGTTCCTGCGCCATGTCCAAGAAATGCTGCTTGCAGTCTTCGCAAGGAAAAAAGTGTTTGACATACCCCACGATGGCATCCATCAACTTTCTACCTGCTTCTGGTTTGTCTTCCATCCGTACACTTGCCACGTGAAAGAGCAGCCATGCGCCACAAGTGAATCCTCCGCATCGCACCCATTCCTGCGGTACAGCCACGCCGTGGCACGCTCTCCAATGCAGCGGTGGGAACAACTTTGCATCCTTCCCGGCAATGAGCTGTTCCAGGGACTTCCTACACAGCGGTTCTGGGTGCAGATCTTTGATGGCTTCGGTCCAATTCAGCAGCGCTTCCTTCATGTCCCCCGCCATCCTTCTCTTGGCTGTCACTGCATCCATGAACATATCCACCGTGACACGCAGCAGGTCGTCATGGTGGGCGAGCCATTCTCCATGCACCTGTGGTTCAAAATGTGCTCCTTCAGGTGGCTGGGCTTGCACCAGGAAGTTCTCGGCTTTCTGCAGGGCTGGTCCCATTGCAGCTGAAATTTGCACCTGTTCGGCCAGAAACTTCGCGATGGATTCTGCTTTCATGGATCCCGCTCGCGGTATGTCTTTGGCCGTGCTCGGTTGCTTTTGGAAGTCTTGTTTGCTACCAAAACGCACGGTTGGATAGCTTCGCACACCGAATCGTGTGCACAGGTCCCGATTGGTAGCGCAGTCGGCACGTGCCACCACCACGTCGGCGTGCCGTTTCGCCTCTTCGGATGCGAAGAACGCACCGAGTCTCGCGTATTCCGGCACGAATCTCTGGCAGTGCGGACACCACGACGCGTAGTATTCGAACACCAGCGTGGTCCGTTCCTGCAGATCCGACAGCTTGGCGTCGAACTCCGCACCGTTCCAGTCCTCCACCAGACCTTCCGCCACTTCCGCTATCCACAGGATCGCCGCGATCCCGAAGAAAGCACGTGCAAGAGACGCAAAACGTCGTTTCGTCGTCGCCATCGCGCTCGTCGACGTGGATGTCGTCGGCGATCGGTCCAAACGGCGCTCGACCTGGCACTTAATTCGCGTAAACATCGGTTCGGCCACGGTTCACGCACCCTTTCGAAGCGTAAACTTCGGCTTTGTCATGGATTTGACAGACGATTTCGTTCGTGAACTCGAGCTTACATCGCGGGAGGTGGGGTGAACATGCAGGTTAAGTGTGGGAGCGACCGCGAGGGGACCGTGGACCCAACCCGAGGTCTGATTGGACAGTCGGGTCGCGTTTCCCTTTCAATCCAAGAAGTCGAAAGGAAAGCTTGAAAGGGAAAGGCTTCGGATGCCTCCAGACGGTCCAGTTGACGACGACGGACCGAAACCCATCGAACGGATGTCGCATCGATATCCGTTTCATCGCCTCGTTATTCGCGACAACCGCCTCTTTGCAAGACCGTCCATGGGATCGCTCCCCGACGAGGATTCGAGAATGATTCTGGGGTAATCCTCTGCGGTATTGTCCTCTGTTTCGGCGAAGGTTTCGCGGCCGACCCTCCCGACATGCGAGGTCGCATGTCACGTCGCATGTGCATCCACAACGCACCATTTGCATCGACAGCGAAACGAACAGGATGTCCAAGAGCGCCAGGTTCGAATCCAAAGACGTCAAGCTGCGGAAAGAGAGAGAACAGAGCACCGTCGCGGACAAGAAAGCTGCCAGTCGAACGGAACCGTCGCGACCAGGACAGACGCGTCCGACGGCAGAGCGAAGACTGCGCCATTCGTTCCAACAGTTCCGAGACAGGTTGGTGAAGGAAGAAGTGGGAAAGGAACAGAATGTCCCGCAGGAACAAATGCAGGTCCCTGCTCGGATCGTCCGAGGAGAACCGGCCAATCAGGACGTGCCGCGTGGATCGACGCTTGGCAGCTTGGGATCCAACAAGGAAAGCATCGTGCAGCATTTGCCACAAGATGGACAAAGGAGGAGAAGCTCCTTGGCGACGTACCATCGGAAGAGCGCCCAGGTTTGCGGCGTGCTTTGTGCTCCTGCAGAGAAATGGATGTCTACAGGTTTGGCACAATGGGAACCGGTGCCGTCGGATCTCTCCGAAAACTTCTCCATTCCCGTCAGAGCCACCCATCCACTCACGAGGATGGAAGCCGACTCGGCCAAGAGAGAAGTGCAGGAAAACGAGCTGCTCATTCCTGCGGTGGAGAAGAGGCTCAAGGATCCGCCAACAGCCGACCTCCAAAGCATCGCAGTGTACTACAGGCTAGGCATCTTGCATGACAACTTAGGGAAGTACACACAATCTATCCGCATGTACGAACGCATGCGCGAAGCAGCCACGAAAATGGAAAGGGAAGACATAACAAATATATCCAACAACTGCATCGGAGTTGCATTGCAAAGGAAGGCTGGCGAAGGTATGATACCAGCGATGCTGGGTCAGTTCAAGCCCAGACCATCAATCAAGCAGCTTGCCGACTCTACCATGATTGGGGAAGCATTGCTACACCATGAAGAACATATGGGGAAAAGCTCCGCTTTGACGGGGAAATTTGTTGCTTCCACTAACATGGCAATCTGTTCCCTACAAGTGGGGGATGCTGCAGAAGGCCTGATCCATGCGGAGAAAGCCGTGAAAGTTGCCAAGTTGATGGACGACCAGAAGGCTGTACAGGTGGCGGTGGGCAATTATGCCTGTGCGCTGGGCACTGCAAGAGACAAGGAGCTGGAGGAAGTCCTAAGCGAATTCGTTTTCTTGTCCAAGGAATTGAAAGATCTGGATGCGCAGGCTTGGGGGCATTTCATGCTGGGGCAATGTGCCGAGAGAAATGCAAATCTCCCTATGGCCAAGGAAAGATTTGAAGCTGCCAGTGCGGTTGCCGTCGAGGCTGGCAACTTCTTCCTGGAGAGTAAAGCTTTGCTTTTGCTGGGAATCGTACGGGGTAAGATGGAGTTCATGAAATGGAAAGCGACTGCCAGAGGCGAGCCCACCTTAGTCGATGACATTGCAGAAGAAATTGCATGCAGCGGCAATTGAACGAACATTGCTTCAGGCTTGCTGGAAAAACAGCGCTGCCAGGTTTCTCAAACTGAGAAGTCTCCAAATCTTGTCGGCAGTAGAGGGAACAAAAGATCCGCTTCGCTTGCTTCTCATCTAGGGTATGTGGCAGATCTTGATCACAGAGGCAGCACCAATGCGGTGCAGGGCCACTATGGCATCTCCCTGTTTGCAGCATCCAGAAGTTTGAGCATGCTGCAGTGCGGCTGCCAAGATTCCATCCACTGTGTCTATGTCGCTGGACCTGGCTGAACCTTCCGCAAGCATCGGGATCACACCACGTGTGATGAGAGTCTGCCGAGCAGGGGCTTCGCCACTGCAACTCCAAGTCAAGTCATCAGTCGTCAGAAAAGGGACAGCCACAGAAAGCACTGGCATGGACGGACGATACTTTGCCACCAGCCTCGATGTGGAGCCCCCGCGGGTCAGCACAATGATGAGACTCGCATTCACCTTGTGGGCCGTTCGAACTGCTGATGAGGCAAGCGACTCCAGAGGTGACATTGGCACTGGGGCTTGCTTCATAATGGCCTTAAACAATGAATAATAATCCAGAGAGGCCTCGGCTTCCCTGCAGATACGTGCCATGATCTTCACCGCTTCCACTGGAAAGTTTCCAGCTGCGGTCTCTCCAGAAAGCATCACGCAGTCTGTGCCATCCAGCACGGCATTGGCAACATCTGTAGCTTCCGCCCTGGTGGGGCGAGGGTTCTTTATCATGGACTCGAGCATTTGGGTCGCCGTGACAACTGGTATCCCTTTCATGTTGCATTTCTGGATCATCATCTTCTGTGCCAGGAATATTTTCTCCGTGGGAATTTCCATCCCCAGATCTCCACGGGCAACCATGACTGCATCCGTTGCATCCAGAATCTCATCGAAGTTGATCAGGCCCTCCTGATTCTCCACTTTAGAGATGATCTTAATGTTCTCTCCAGCTGTCCCCAGCACCTTCCTGATATTATGCACATCTTTTGCCTTACGCACAAAGGAAGCTGCGATGAAGTCGACCTGATTGGGCACTCCCCACTTCAACAGGTCTTCTTCGTCCTTCTTGGTGGTAGTCGGGAGGTCCACCACCACACCTGGCAGGTTGACATTCTTGCGTTCGCCGAGAACTGCCGTGTTGTTGCACCTACACCTCACCGTTCCTTTCTCTGGGTTGCATTCCAGAACGTGCAGAACTATACTCCCGTCTGCGCACAGGATTTGTTGTCCAGGTCGGACATCTTGAGCCAGCTTGGCGTAGCTCATGGAGATGGTTTTTTCGTCTCCTTTGATGGTGTAATCCGTCGTGACCGTCACTTCGTTTCCTGCCACCAGCTGCACAGGCTTCTCGTCTTTAAGGAATCCGGTACGTATTTCCGGTCCTTTGGTGTCGAGCATGACCGCGCACATGATTTTGGTCTCGTTGGTGGCTTGTTTGAGGTTGTCGAGCGTCTCCTGATGGTACTCGTGCGAGCCGTGAGAAAAATTGAACCTTGCCACGCTCATTCCAGCACGCAGCAGCTGCTTGATCGTCTCCACGTCTCGCGAGGAGGGTCCGAGCGTGCATATCACCTGCGTGTCCCACGTCCGTCAGCTTCCCTTTCCTGCACGGTTTTCTCCCGTCTGCGCGTTCCCGACGGCTCACCTTGGTCTTGGCCAGCACGCACGGATCTTCTTCCAGTATGCTGCCGAGGTTCCGCAGCTTCAACGTCGGCATCTTGCTCTCTTCGGCTCGCTGCGGCGGCAAGCTGCACTCCATCTCGAAACCCCAATGCCGTCAGTTGTGTGGATTCTCTTCGTCTGTCCACCACCCACCCCACCCCCTTGGCGGCTGCTCGGTGTTCTTCCCACGACGAATGCGAGAGAAGATACTGAGAGAAGTCGAAAAAGATATCGATGCCTCCGCCGAAGGGAGGGTCGGAGGAAGGAGTTTCTTCTCCTCGGGGGAACGGGGAAGGGAGTTTCTTCTCGCGGAGGGAGGTGAAAGGAAAGGGAGTTTATTCTGCGTAGGCGCGTGGCAACGGCGCGTGCGACGCGCCTTCGACGCGCGAAGATGAGATGGACGAGATGCAAGAGAAGCGTCGATCAATCCTCTTGACCACCCCACCGCACACCGTACTTGGAAGCGAGGTAGTGAGCACCGATGGGACCGCGACTGCCAAAAGGATAGAGCTCAGGAATGACCCGATCCTCCTCCAACGAAGCCAAGAGTGGATCGAAACGCTCCCAAGCAGCCATCAGCTCGTCGTTGCGGATGAACAGGCGTTTGTCCCCGTTCACCACGTCCAGAATGAGGCGCTCGTACGCATCCGGTAGCTCACGATCGTACCGCTGGCGGTACTGGAGGTCCAACTTACTCTGGTCCAAACGCACGCCCAATCCAGGTACCTTGTTGTTGATCTTCATGTAGATGGCCTCGTCAGGCTGCACACGAATCACAAGTTCGTTCCTTGCCTGGTCCAAGTCGGCACCGAATTTCGAACGATACATGTTCCCAGGCACATGGCGGAATTGGACTCGTATTTCAGCCAGCCGACGGTCCAAGGCCTTGCCTGCCTTCATCAAAAAAGGGACCCCATCCCAACGTGCATTGTTAATGTGCAACGCCACTGCTGCAAAGGTTGGAGTGATGCTATCATCAGGAACCGTGGGGTCATCCAAGTAGCCCGGATAGTGACGGCCGCCCACTGTGCGCGATTTGTACTGGCCGATCACAACATCATCAATGGAGATGTTCTGCATGCTCCTCAAGACCTTCACTTTCTCATTGCGGACATCCTCAGCACTCAAGCTTACTGGGGGTTCCATGGCAAAGAGGGCCACAATCTGGAGCAAATGATTCTGCATGATGTCCCGAATGATGCCATAATTGTCAAAGTATCCCCCACGGCCGTCCGTTCCAAACGGTTCTGAGAACACAATCTGCACATTCCTGATGAATTGGCGAGACCAGAGCGGCTCAAAGATAAGGTTGGAGAATCGCATGACCAGCAAATTGTCGATCAGCTCCTTTCCTAGGTAGTGATCAATGCGATAAATCTGCTCTTCTTCCAAGTACTTGTACAGGCAACGGGACAGCTCCTTGCTCGATTCCAGATCTCGTCCAAAAGGTTTCTCCACAATCACACGCGCCCATCCCGTCTTGCTGGCAGCCTGCGATCCGACCCCTCTTGCCACGTCCACAAACACCGTGGGCGGTATGGACATATAAAACAACCTGTTGGCCGTCTCTCTTCCCTGCTCATGTGTACCCATCTTTTCACTGAGAGACGCAAAATCTTCGTCGCGATCATATTTTCCCCGGTGATAGAAGCATCTGGACAGGAAGGCTTCGACCTTCTCTTCGCAATTTTCGCGAGCGTCGACCCTGCACGAGAGGTTGCCGAGGATGGACGATCGAAAATCTTCGTCGCTCATATCACTTCTCGCGAACCCAAACACCGTGAATTGCTTCGGCAAGCACCCTTCGTAGTACAGTGCGAACAAGGAGGGGAAGATCTTCTTCTTGGCGAGGTCACCAGAAGCGCCAAACACCACGATGCTCAACACGGAAGCGGTCGGTGGCAAGGTGGGTTCGACGGCAGTCTGTTCGGCTCCATCGGTCGACACGGCTCGTCTCGCCTTCAGGACGTCTTTTTTCGCCTTTGCTGTACCGCAGGATCGCGGCACACGCGCTCGTGGAACACAGCACGCGCGCTTCATCGTCACCTGTGCCTTCTGTGGCGTGCTTCGTCGTTTCAACCACTGCAAAGGACCTCGCCCAAGCCTCCACCTGGTCTCGTCCCCCTTTCAAACCAGGATCGACGCCCTTTCAAAACCCAGGTCGAACCCGAAAGAGACCCGAAAAGGTCCGGGTTCGAGAGACAGGGTGCAAACGGCGGTTGGGTGCCTCGAGGGGACCAAACGACAACCAAGTGCACGTGCGTCCAACGGTGCGGACGTGGGAGTGCAAAGTGAGCGACAAAACACACGGGAAGACACGCGTTCGTCCTGGAAAGAGGAGGAAACGTGGACGTACACGCGGCGTTCGAATGTGTCGAGCAAAAGCGGCGTTTCCACGCTCGATGGAGGTAAAATTCGAACATGAACGAGGTAACTCTTGGTGAAGAGAAGAGGAACACCTAGCTAGAAAATTCGCAAAGGAGCCGGCGAACATGCGCGAAGGAGATCTGATGTTCACTCGATGGACGACATCCATACTCTCTACACGAAAACGCTTCAAATGCAGAGCAAAAGCGGCGTTAGAGGCGAAGACCTAGCCCATGCCCTTCCTAGACTCGAAGTGAAAACATTCTCTAGCTTCCCACACGGATTGCATTTTTCTCCACGAGAGAAGCTCGCAACGTACTTCACTGCAAAATATGCAAGTCGAAGAAAAAGACGTAGAGGAACGTATTCGACAAACGAGTTCCAAGGTAAGATGAAACGTGTGGTAGAATGCCAACCATGTCTACTTTGCATACGATTTGCATTAAATGGGTCCGCAAATATCGCATTGCCTTCTTCGCCATGCAAGCGCTTGTCGACGCTTCACCAGAGGGATGACGAGAAGAAATGGGTAGTCGCCTTGGAACACCTCGCGGATGAAACTGTGACGAAAGCATTCGCCAATAATGCAAATGCTAATTCCTTCATGCATTGTGTATGTAGCAAGGACAAACAACATGCAAGCACATGGGGACATGGCTAGAAAAAGGTTGCTACAATGGCGACTGGGACGATGGCCATTAGTTTTCACGTATCAACATCGATTTTCCGCCAAGGGGATCCAAAACACGACATCACGCCTAGCAGCCGATACTAGGTTTACACGCCATGGTTTTGTTAACCGACGCCTTTTAATCCGTGCACAACTTCTCAACTTATGTAGATGACTTTTGTGCGTCATTCGTATCCCTCCGCATCCTTCACTTCACCAACTCTCCTTTTCCAAATTCACTTCCATCGCTACAAAAACTCGTAGTGTTTAAATTGCACGAAATTTACCAATAAGCACTCGAGTCCCTATCCCACACAAAGTCGACGATTGTGCTTCCCATCCATTAATGGTCGATAATGACCTCTTCGCATTCGTTTCCCTTGTTTTCCAAGACGTTGGTTTCTGGAGTTTGAAGGTGTGAAGGATGGATGTTACCACTTTTTCAAATCACCATGGTGGCAAAACAAGAGCCATTCGCGGGAGAGTGAAAAAGTCGATTCTAAAGTTGATTTGGGTTTGCCCTCGACGCCTCTTGCAAAGGCTATAACTCTGAGGGTTCATTCGTTTATGTGAGGATGCAGAAGTACTCAATGTGTTAAGGTATGAACATCATTTCGCTCATTGCATCGTGAGAAATTCAAGTCCAAAAGCCAAGATATTTCCATGTATAGGAGGGTTGAGGCTTCGAAAGCAAGTACGACATCGGCCAACCTCATTTCGACAGAGTTTAGTCCACCGATCATGTCCATTCAAACGCATTGCTTGAAGCGACGATTGCTTGTTGCATCGTTCCCTCCTGTTTATTACAGGCGCGATCGGATCGCTCTTATTCTTGAGTTTCCACCTCCTACTCATGTTTACGCTACGTAGCTTATCTTTATGTTACCAACGCACTCTCTACCTTCTCAAGCAATCGTCATGCGAACCCTAGGTAAAGGAGATGCACCAACATGAAATTGCCGTCTCAAACTCTTTCACTTGTGAATCGTTGTTCCGCACGAAATTTCCACGCCGTTTTCGTTCAGTTTGTTGTTGCACGCCACCATCCATCGTTCGATGTATCATCGGTCGGTCGCTCGTTCGACGTGGATTCCCCTCCCCAGGATGACCGGTTGGAATTGGATGCGTTCGACCGCCACTTGGCAAGGACAAACCACGTGGTGCTGGTCGGAATGTTTCGTGTCCTACCTTCATGCGTCCACGGACGAACCCAGTCGTCCACGTGCAGCGTTCGCTTCCTCGTTCCGTTCCTCCGACGCACGTGCCGCCTCGCTCACCCTCCCCTTGGCTTGGACACCCCACGTCTCACCCGTGCCGAGCCACCGTTTCTTCTCTCTTTATAGAGAAGAAACTCCCAGGGTGAGAATCCCCACGAGTGGTTTGAGTCGCGACTGCTCAACGGACGGATCCGACGGTGGTGTGGACGAGCGGATGTCAGTGGTGGACGTTTCGCACAGAACAGGATGGGAATCTTGTGCACGAGGCCTGCTGCCGACGAAGGAATAGATTTGGAAGAGGCGCGAAGCTTGGGGCTAGAAGACGCGGAAACGGAGGGCCAAGGGGGGAGGACCGAGGCACTGTTCCGCGATGTGGGGAACAAGACGTTCTCGGCCGAGATGGCGGAGAAATGGATGCGTGGTGAAGGGAATCCGTCCGAAGACCACGTTTCGGTGGCAGAACTGGACGAGAAGATGAGCGAATTGGACAGGTTCGCCACCGCAAGGTTCTACGAGCTGGGAGTGGACGAGGACGTGGGAACTGCCGTCGACCAGATGAGGAAGCAGCTGAGGAAGAGAAAACTGGACGACAATCGATTTGGAGACGACGAAATGCGCCGATTCTACGTTGGAAGAGGGAGAGTCGTCGATGATGCGGTAGAATACGTGGCGGAAATTCTTCAGTGGCGGCAGGAAAACCAACCAAACGGACACTTCGAGTTCGAGGAGTTCGAACCGGAATACCTGCGAAACAAAGTGGCGTTCCTGGGATACGATCGCACAGGGAGAGCGTGCTTGTTGGTGCGAGCCAGAATGCACGATGGATCTCTTTACAAGCACAAGACGGACGAAGCCACGAAAACCTTTTCGAAATACGTGATTCACGTCTTCGACAGTGTTATCGCTGCGACAGACAGGAACGGGACGTCAGATCGATTCGTGATGGTTGTAGACCTTGCAGACAGCAACAGGGCCCTTGTCAAAGGTGCCACAATCGAGACGCTCCTGTACTTCACGAAATTCTTTCCGGAGCGGCTCGGAGCCGTGTGGGTCTTGAATGGTAAGTGCATCCCTCTATTTGTGAAGTTGCGTGATACGGCTAATTCCCTACCCGAATACAATATCTGACCCTGAGGGCTCCGTGCGTTCGGTACTGTGCAGCACCCATGAGATTCTGGGCTCTCTACAAGATTGTTAGCCCATTCTTCACGAAGCAGCAGAAGCAAAAGATTCTATTCGTGTCCCAGAGCGACGCAAGCAAAGTGTTGTCTGAACACATTTCCATGTCCTACCTCCCTGCGGAGTATGGCGGGGAGCTGGATGTGGACTTTGAGAACGGCTTTGCACATCCGCTTAGGAAGAGCCCGAACCCACCTTACTATGTGCCTCTCTGCCAGCAAAATGATTAGTTTCGACTACTTCCCGTTGCTTGACGGCCACGGCATGCCTACAACTTGTAGCACGGCAAGAAAGCCAAGATTTCGAATGTAACTTATTTCTTCTTCACTGCGAAGCAAGAAGGTTCCAGCAAATCCAAGTGCGTTGACAGATACAGGGCCTGCACTTTCTTGCCTCCGTGGCACAGCCATCATCCATTCGGTAGTAAGTAGCAGATTGTAGGAAAGTGGATTGGCATCAACCTGCAGAGCCGTCTTATCTAGCAGAGCCCGGTATTGATGGTGGACTTGGGAGGTCGACATCAACGCATTGAGCTTGCACGCAAAGTTCACGAATGGAAGTGCCTTTGCGGTGAAAAAAACTCCATCCTCATGGGCACCCTCACCCTCATTTGCCGCTTCTATCCATGCTTGTTCAAGAAGGTTCTGAAATGGAAGCTGGGACATTCCTTCGGCCAATGGCAGGGGGATAACCTGCACATGTTTGTGCGGTTGGCTTTTACCAGAGTGCGGTCCGGAGTTGAAGAAAGCCAAGGCTCCCGAAGGATAGCACTGTAATGTAGCCCACAATGCTTCAACATCAGTGCTCTCCAGTGGATCCTCCTGTGATTTGAATTCTTTGGTGACTACGAGTGTGTGGTGTGGTACGACGTTGAATTTGTTCAGGAGAAGCACATGCGTATCTGAAAGGTCACAGCACCAGAGATTTTCGTCGTAGGGTAGGAAAGGATTGCGCCAGCTGCCTTCCTGCTTCTTGCTCTCTGCTTTGGGCTTGTCTCGGAGTGCAGTGGCTACGCGGAGGACTACCGTCGCATCGACCGTGGGATCTCGCAGGAACTCCGTTTTTGTGTCTGTCTTGTAGGCCCATCCATTTCGTTCGGCCTTCGTATAGGTATCCACGATGCTTCGCCACGTATGCGTCTGCTTCGCCGTCGTTCGTGCCATAACCACACGACGCATCGTCCTGGGATGGCTGTGCAACCCATCCATCCCCCCATCGAGAGACAAAGACGGTTGTGAACTTCACTACTCTGTTCGTCCTCTCCTGGAAGTCCCAGTCGGGTCGGTGGATCATGGTTGTTTCGAGGTCCTTGGATCCTTGCACCTTGTGACGATGGCAAAGTTGGAGACGCATCCTCCTCTCCTAGACAGTGCAGTCCTTGGCGATGCACGAGAAGTAGGCAATGGTTGGGGCATTCTCCCTCCTTACAAGCTTGAGACTTGCTGTGTGATCAAGTGTCGCCTCCTTGTGGAGTTCCGCTCCGCCCCCTTCGATGTCCTGACCTCTCGTCCTTCCCCTTTTCCCTCCGCTTTTGATCTGGCTTCATCACAAGGGAGAGTGTTCTGATTCGCAACATCCGCACACCGGGCCCACTTCCGGAGCATGCCTTCCCCTCGTTTCCAACATGTGACGTTTCGTGTTGTCTTCAAGTCTCTATGGAACGGACCAACAACCGATGCGACCAACGCTTTGCATGGAAGCATGTCGGCGTCTTCTTCTGCAGAGGAACCCCCTGACGCCGCATGCCGCACCTTCCATTCCCCAACCGCGCATTCCTTCGCCATAGCCACGTCTGAACTCGCTCCCATCGTGGCACATCCGCACGTGCGAAACCGTTCGACCATCGAGAGAAGAAACTCCCTGCTCGGACCCTTCAGGTCCCGTCACTCGTTTGGTTCGAAAACGAAAAGGACGTGCCCAAGCGTCGGCAGAGCGACCTTTGGACGCAAGCGCACGTCGCAGAACGATGCCCATGCGTTGGAAGCCTCTCGAGGCGAATCCGGTGCGTCTTGGAGGAACGGGAGGAAGGAAGAGCAAGATCTGGAGGCGTCGACAGGGGTGGGAACGTGCCCAGGCGAAATGTAGGCTGACCAACGAGTGCCTGGACACCGTCACGTCGTGCAGGAGGTGCTGACGTCGTTTGCGAATTCTATCGGGGTAAAAAAAGGGGATGTGGTGTTTGAAGACGTGTACGGACTTGACGAAGAGCTTCTGGCGATGGTACCGACGCCAGTCTTGGCCGTTATCGTGCTCTATCCCTTGACGGATGCGACAGAAGCCATCCAACCGGACTCAACTGGTCAGAAACCCGAAGGTCTGTTCTACATGAAGCAAACGATTGGAAACGCATGCGGTACCATTGCAGTGATGCACTGCCTCACCAACAAGACGGAAAAGATCAGTCTGGAGGAAGGATCCTTTCTCGACGGCTTCATCAAGCAAACAGCTAACATGTCCCCAGAGGCCAGGGGAACCTACCTCGAAAAGCAGGGAGATTTGGAATCCGCACATGCAGGTGCAGCGTCGGAGGGGGACACGATAGCTCCAGGGGTTGACGAAGAAATCAACTTGCACTTTGTGGCCCTCGTCAACAAAGGTGGGAGGCTGTTTGAGCTGGATGGCAGAAAAGCGGGACCCATTGATCATGGACCTACTTCAGATGAGACCTTCTTGCAAGACTCTGCTGAGATGGTGAAGAAACTTGTGCAGATCACAAACAGCTACAATTTCTCCCTGATAGCCCTTTGCAAAGCTTAAGTGGGAAATATTTCAGACAACAAGGTTCCTGCAATTTCTGCTCATCCTAGCTCACCTATGCATGGTTTGTTGCCATGCGACAGTTGGTTTGCGACACGGTGGATGTCTCGTTTGCCAGCAAGAGTGCAGAGTGATCCTGGAGGAACAAGAGAAGGGGATTTGAAGCCGTCCTGTTCTGGTTCGCACCAATTTTCCTGGGAACAGGGCCATACCTTGAAAGGATATGTATGTCTATCACTCGAAATATCCCAACTTCCATCTCCATGCGGTCTTCCGATGAAAGCCAGATTTTCCCTCCACTACGGATCCAACAAAGCATGCAAGTGTATGAAACAATCCTGGATAATAGTCTGTGTATAAGATGCCAAGCGGAGAGTTGTCGGGAAGGAAACCTTGCGTCGTCTTACATGTCCACAACCACATTGCCTGCCAGCAGCTGTCGTTCCAAGATCCTGGCATTTACATGTAGGGAATTTGATGCTCCAAACAAGGCTACAGAGTCCACCCAAACCCTATTCTTTTTGCTGGATCGACTTAACATTCTCAACAGGCATGGGTACACTGCCATCCATCGTTCATTTGTTCAATTCTCCGATTCGCACCAGACCGCGTCGCACCGGCGCTGTTCTATCGGCATCGCTTCCATCGTTGCGGCGGCTTCGATTGCGAAGGAGCAGCTTCGAGGAGTCAAGAACAAACGCCGTTCGTCCGTGTGCGTCTCAGCATCCGAAGGTTGCGGTTTTTGGAACCGACGCTGAGCGAGTTGGACTGTGGACGCCTTTCTTCGACGCACACTCATGGTGGATGCCAGCCGCGAAGGCTTGGAGGATGGCGAACGAGCGCATCAAGAGCTCAAGGCGCACAAGGAACAGGTGAGTTCAACAAACAGTGCATGTGGAATTGGTGTCACGTGAAGTGGAGGAGAGCTAACCGAATGCACGTCCGCATCACCCAACAGGTGACCACCGTTGGATGGAACTGCGATGGCGAGAAGATTGTGACTGGTTCCACAGACCAAACCTTGCGGACGTGGGACCTGGCAACGATGAAAGAGGAGAAAGAGCTGAAAGGGCACAAGAACAGGCTCAACATGGCACAATGGAGCCCGCAACTGCCGCACATTGTGGCCAGCGTGTCTTCGGACAATTCCCTGCGCATCTGGGACACGAGGTCAGCCAAAGTGGCACATCTACTAGCCATTGATGCAGAACCCTTCCTTGTTGCATGGAGCCCAGACGGAGGAACGATATGCGTCGGTAACACGAAAGAAAAATTGAGCTTCGTAGACATGAAAAAGTGCAAAGTCTCCACAACCTTGGAAAACTCTCAGCAGCTCTACGGATTTACCTGGAACTGCACTGGAAAGCGCTTTTTGTGTGCTGTCAAAGATACGGTCAAACTTTTGGATTGGCCTTCGCTTGCTGAAGTGAATGTAGGTAGAGTGCAAGGAAAGGCCCATTGTGTTGGCGCTCATCCCAGGGAGAGCGACGTATTTGTTGTGGGGAGCTCAGATACCATTGTGAGTTATTGGGAAGCTAGCGAAATGATTTGCTTGGGAGGCTACACATCCCTGGAAAGTGAAGTACGCAGTGTGGCATACAACAACACTGGTCAGCTAGTAGGTTTAGGGGGACGCTCTGGAGATGTCAGCATCCTCGATGTTGAAGAGAATGAGATCAAACACAGTAAGCACGTACCTGGAAGAATGTCCTCTCTTCATGTCACGTGGAATCCAAAAAGAAATATCCTTGCTCACATTGGGAAGCAATCTGCTGGGCGTGGCGGTTATCGCGGTATCGTCAGCTTCCTGGAAGACAGGTAGGGCTATTGTCTTCACTGAAAGACATGGGTTGACAGCGCATGCTCGAAAGGATGCACTGCCAACGCTCACGACCAGCAGTCTCATTTGTTAGCATGGGACGAAATCAGCATCAAAGTTACCTCCTAGGTGAGGGTAAACCTTCAAAATTTGAGAGAAGCTTTCGTTTTGCTTCCTGGTTTGGTGAAGAAGAGGAAGATTTAGCCGTGCTTACTCTGAAAAAAGACTACCATCGAGCGCTACCTGAGAACTAGATGTGGGAATGCTGGTCTCGATCAGCTGGATGGGTACCACCCAAGAAAGCAAAAAGCAACTGATGTTGGCTCTGCTTTTTTCGTGGAAGTCGAGCTTTCTACATCTGATGCTATTATGTTCTCATACCAAACTTCAATTTGGCCACGCAGGTGGTTTGTTTCGGCCGTGGATTCCATGTGGAGGGAAGATGCATCTATCCCTGTTTCTCCTCTGCCATTCTTCTCAATTTGAATGGTAGGGGTGTATGATCACAGGCCAAATTTTCGACAGAGCATTGCCTTCTGTTCAACAGCCTTTCGTTGTATCCGACGGCAGCATGGACACTTGCAAACTTTGCTGCATCGCTCGTTGTCCCTACATGGCTATCCATGTGTCCCGCACGCAAGCTTCGGGGAGCGTGTTCTCGTGTTCTCCCACGCAAGCACCAAGCATGCAGGTCTCCGGTTGCTCGTGGGACGGCACACACGCAGGAAATGTTGCTGCAACGCTTCCCATGGCTGCATGAATCCTGTTCCAACGTGTGGACGCTGTCCCAGGGTCCCCTTGGGGTCCACCCACCCACCTCTCCTTTCGACCCTCGCCGTAGTTGGGAAGCGTCTTCCAATCGTCCAATCAAACGTTCCCAATCGAACCCGGACGAGACCGGGTTGGTTCGTCGAACAGAGACGCAGTTTTCGTCGCATCGTGGTTTCCCGCGCACGTGCGAGGCGAGGCGCACACCATGGAGGAACAAGCTCCTCCGAAGAAAAAGTCGCGTCTGGATGCGTTGATGGCTGGTACAGCACCCCTGCGTGCAGTCGACGAAGAGAAAAGCGACGGTGGCGATCTCAAACCGTGGCACGTGCGTGCCAACGACGTGCTCACGTTCCACCTGGTGGACGAAGCGGACCAAATCGAAGCCTCTGCAGCTGGACTGTCCTTTTCGCCGAGCTACACGCATCAGGTGTTCCGCGAAGACGAGACGATCCGCGGCTACGAAGGGCTGAAGATCGACGTGTGGCTGCAGGCCACCACCATGCAGGCGTTCGTGGACGTGCGATACGACAGGAAGATGCCTGCATTCGGCGCCATCACAGAGCAGCCCGACGACGTGGTGGCTTTGCTGAAAGACAAGTGGCCCTCCGGATTCGCAAGAGATCCAAGTGAATTCAAAGCCAAGTGCGCGGCGAGTGGAGAAGTGGACCTGGCTTCCGTCGGTCAGGTCGTCTTGACCGCCGGAGACAAGGCCGAAGTGCGCCATGCAAAGCTTTCGGACGAAAATGTGCGCGAGCTGCATGCGAGGATGGAACCGTTGATACTCTTCCTGATTGATGGGTCAAGCTTCATCGATCTAGATGACGACCGTTGGGAACTTCTCCTGCTGGTTGAAAACTCGGGTGGCAAGCAGAAGATAGCGGGCTATGCAACACTGTACAGGTTCTATGCCCATCCAAACAGCACAAGAATAAGATTGAGCCAGGTCGTGATCTTTCCACCATTCCAAGGCCAAAGGTACGGGAGCACTCTTATCGAGGCTACGCATGCGATTGCTGTCTCGTCACAGGCATTAGATGTAACTGTTGAAGATCCAACGGTCGATCTCCAACGCCTTCGAGATGTCCACGACCTCAAGCGTCTGGTTACCGAGCCAAAGTACAAAGAAGCGGTAGCTGCTGCTCTTCATGCTGCGGCTGCTAATGGGGGGGATTTGGATAGCTTAAAGACTCCCATGTCGCTTCTGAAACAAGCTCAAGCAGAGTTCAAAATTTGTCACCCTCAAATGAAAAGGTGTTGGGATGCATTGCTCTTCCTAGAAGCACAGCAGGCGCCATCTCTTGTAGCACTACTCCGCAGACACTTAAAGCATAGGTTACAGGCAGAGTTTTTCTCGTCCGAACGTAAGAAGGCAGAAGGCAAGAAGGTCATTGAAACTGCTTCTGGCTTCCTTATGTTTTCTGGATTCAAAGGAACATCTGTCCAAATGGAGAGCGGAGAGGCTGATGAGGCTCAGCAACAAGAGGAGGCATTGCAGCAGCTGCTTGAAGAATCCTGGTCCGAATTTGAGCGCCTCTCTTCCTCCCTCAAATGCCATATGACCGGTCAATAAATTGCCTGAATACGTTCTGCACGTGCCTGCATGTCAGACCATTCCAAAGCACACTTGAAAGGATGCTCCTTCGATTTGTACTTCCGTGGCAGAAAAAGTGTGTCCATCGTGCAACATGGGCGCACGAGGAACCTTTTTTTACAAAGCAGGTCAAAGGCATTGGGTCGAGATCCACTGTGACACTTCTTCCTACAACTGGTTGACCTCCTAGAAATTCTATTTGGCTTGGTACACGGTCAGAGAATGGCTTTCCCAGCATCACTTACCTTGAAGTGGTGTTTCTTCACGATCGGAAACCGGTCGATTGGAATCCCCAACCATCCAATCTTGTAATAGCCTCGAACAATTGCTCAAAGCCTCCCGACTGAACCGATGGCCAAACGAAGAGTGCCTGCTTCCCAACATTCCCATTGATCCTGCTAGAATTGATCGGCAAGGGTCGTGGCATTGTTACTCTAAGAGGAAAGGGGGAGAGTAGAGACAATGCGAATCCCAGCCTCTCCTTGCGTTTTTGTTCGAGGACCCGGTTGGTTGACGAGTTTATCCGGCGTTTGTGTCGAAAGATAGGCGAAGTTTCCTCTCATGCAGTTCAATTTTCATTATTTTTTAAATATCATTTAAGCGGGGCATGGCACGATGGCTACAAGCATCTCGCACCCAACGCGAATTGTTGAGTTGCGACTTCTCCTTTCTCCCGCCACAAAGATTTCTAGATTCAAGATGCACTTACAACTTCTGTTGTGAGATGAAGTTTTGGGCGAAAGGAGGAGCATTGGGATATGAGAGGATCGATACTGCCCCGAGAGCACTTGGAGGGCTCCCCATCCTCTATGCTTGACTCCCGAAGCGCACATGGGAGTTCCCTGGACATCGATTCCTCTGCGAGACAAGATTAAGACCGTTTGATATGAGTGAAGCTTCATATACGCCAACTCCTCTCCACCTCTGTCTCTTGATGTTGGCCTACATTCCTTTCAATTCACTGCGGTTTTCCACGATCATGACGCCCGTCTTTACCCTGGTATTGGTCACTCGACGAGTTCTCGCATGGACTTTTAGTAGGAAAGGAAGCTTCGTGCATGTCTTTCCTCTCAATTGAGAGCGTTGGTCGTTGGATGACGGATGGAGTCGGTGCACCTATTCCAAGTCGTCAAGCAAACATTGTGGCGGCGTACAAGGACCACTCGATCCACACCACGAATGTACATGTCTCTCTCTCGACCTCCACTCCGCTCCACACCGCATCCTCGTGCATCCCCTAGCCACGAATTTGCACGCACCCAAGCTTCATCCGTCCATCACATCATGGACGGACTTAGCGGATGCATGGACGAACCTTATTCGAAATATTGATACTTCTCGAGGGATACGATTTGAATCCAATTAGTCCGAAGGGCCTTTCTTTGGCGATATCGCAGAGAGCATTGCTTGCAACTCGGAACGCGGAGAAGGTTGCGGGACATGCAAGAATCTTCGTGGCAGTTTGCCGAAAGCGAATGCAGAAAACCTCGTAAACATCGCTCGAGTGCACAATATACGCACTCGCGTCCGTCAGTGTAATGCACGATTTACTTTACTCACATCTCGCTCCCTCCATCATCTTCCGTTGCACGCATCCTCGGCACAACCGCAATTGCGTGTGGAGCAGCCTGCTTTGCCAGGCATTGGAGCTGTTCCGCCGTGGTAGGAATCCCATGCGACCCACCATTGCATCTGCACTCCGCCACGTGCAACTCGTGAGCATGGATCCACTTCCTCAGACCCAGCTTCCCGCCTGTCGACCCGGTTTCGTTTCGGGTTCAGACCCGGACACGTTCGGGTTCAGACCCGAATGGTTTCGGGTTCGATGGGATGGCGAAAGGGCGGTTGTTCGAACGAGACCGACAGATCGAAGAGACGTGTGCGCCCATCGACGATGGGCGTGCAAGGTTTGCTGCCGCAGCTGCGAGACGTGGCGCGTCCCAAACACGTGAGCGAATACCGTGGGAAAGAAGCCGCGGTGGACGCACACGGATGGCTGCATCGAGGTGCCTACGGATGTGCGGCGGAGCTCTGCGAAGGGAAACCCACGCGAAGGTGCGTCGCACGTGATCGCAGAAAGGATGCTGCGCGAAGAGGCGTTCGGCACGAGGACGAAGGATGACCGTCGGAGGTGCGGAACGTGCATGGGCGGTCGAACGACGCAGGCACGTGGAATACGTCCTTCATCGCGTGAACATGCTCCGCGAACACGGCGTGGAACCTTTCCTGGTTTTCGACGGTGGAAAGTTGCCCGCCAAAGCCAGGGAAGAGAGCTCCAGAGAAGAAAAACGGGCGGCAAACCTTGAAAAGGCCAGGAGACATGCCAAAGAAGGGAATCACAGGGCAGCCATGGAATGCTATCAAAGGGCGGTGGACATCACACCGGAAATCGTGGCCAACCTGGCCAGAGAACTAGAACAATGCAACGTCAAATACATCGTAGCGCCCTACGAAGCGGATGCACAGATGGCCTACCTGCAGAAAAATGGTCTTGTGGATGTGGTCATCACGGAAGACTCCGATTTGCTCGCGTACGGCTGCGCACGCGTGTTTTTCAAAATGGATAAGTTTGGCCACGGGCAAGAAATCGTGTACGAAAATCTGCCAAAGAACAGGTCCATCGACCTCTCAGGATTCACACCCCAGATGTTCCAAGAAATGTGCGTGCTTTCTGGATGCGACTTCCTGCAAACCATACCTGGAGTAGGACCAAAGACAGCGTACCGCCTGATGAACCTAAGCAAATCATACAAAAAAGTCCTTCGAAGGCTCAGGTATGATGGTAAATCTGTACCTGACGGGTACGCTGAGAACTTTGAAAAGGCGCTGATGACCTTTCGTCATCAAAGGGTGTTTGATCCTATCCGCAAGCAGCTTGTACACCTTGAGCCCGTTCCCCCAGATGCACCGGCATGCCTGAACCTTGATTTTCTTGGACCTGTCATATCGGACGATATTGCAGCAGGTATTGCCAAGGCCAGAATAGATCCCATGACGTTCGAGGAATTTGAGATGGGCAACCTTGCAGCCAAGGAGAATCGCATTACTGCACCAGTATCGACTCTCGAAAGTAGAGTTGGAGCAATGCACAAGTCCAAGGGACACAGTTCACCACTGAAGGGCATCAAGAAGCTCTTCTCGTCGGCACAATCAACAGACAACAAAAAAGGAGTCCTGAGCGAAGCAAACTTTGCCTTTAGGATGGAGCGGGCTACCTTTCGCAGTTTTGGGAATCAATCCGATGTTTGTCAGAGCAATCGGTTGGGAGCATATCACTCGGAATTGACGAGCATTGGAAAACGCGTTCGAGATGATGTTCTTCACAAGGAAAACAGCTTGGAAGGGGTGGGCATGGCTAAGAAGGCCAGCAAATATTTTGATCAAAATCACTCTTACAATGGCACAACGCGCAATCGCCAAGGGGCTAATGCTCTTGCAGCAACAGAGTCGCACTGTGCGCCTTGCAGTCTTGAGGACATGGCATTCCAAGATGACCCAGTCATCCAGAAAGCAGTAAACTGCGATCGGCTCTTGGCAAGGTCATCAAAATCTTCGCATGGGCATGCCAGAGCTGCACTTGAAAAGTTTACTTGCTCAAGGAAACTAAAGGCAAGTGGTCTTCGTAAACCAAAGCAAGAGAACACAGCAAACGGGGGGAAGAGTATGAAGCAGGTAAGCATAGAGAGCCTCTTGGGTTTCCGATTCAAACCTTGAGATGGCAAGAATGAGGAGGTTGCAACCTTGTATCTGCCGAGTGGAACAAGTCAATCCCAGAGGGGGATTACGATGTTTCCGCAAAGCTTTTCACACCATCATGGAGCGCAAGACAGCAGAGCATCAGCACCGAACTGGGTGTCCAAGGAAGAGGTGATGTCCAGATTTTCAGTCGCCTCGTTGAAAGCTTGGAGAATCTTCAGAGAAAGTTGTTTCGCCTACCCTCTGAGGAATGGGTAATCTGTGCCACGTGTATCCTGCTATCAGGCGTCGATCGCGCTCTGGGCTCGGTCCGAAAGGCGGTGAATACAGGTAGACGGTCCCTCCCCCGTTGGCGAACTTGGAGACTGTAATTTGTTCACTGGAGAACCCGCACTTAGCACCACTTGTGCGCTCATAGACAACGTGCGCATAATCAGGAACATTATCTTCCCGGACGGCCCTTCTCAGATCAACCGGTACACCACTTCGTGGTTGCAATCTTAATTCACACAGCGTCTGAGGGCTGTGTTGGAGCACATATCCTACACTTCCGATCGCACCACCAAACTCCAATCTCCGGTCCGTGAGCAGGTAGTTTTCCAGGAAAAAATTCTGATCCTTCACGTTGTTTTGCAGCACAATGAAGAAACGGACTCCTTCTGTGGTCATCCTGTATCCAACGAAGGGAATTTGCACTTGTCCCGGTTGAGCCACGATGTCCGTCACGATGGACCCTTGTCCTTTCACCCCGTGCAGAACTCCAAGCAGCAACAGCACCACCATCGGAAACGTCCCCTGTCTCGTTTCCACGCCATCTCTTCTTCCCATCGCAGCGCACATCCGCTCGCGAGTCTCGTCGATGTCGGACAGGTCGTTCAACTTCGACGTCGAAATCGAAGACCCGACACGGCGTATTTCAGACACTGCCGACGTCGTCGATTCACTACCCAACACATTGGGTTTTCTGGTCGCAGGAGAGTCTGAGATCCTCCGAGTGAGCCCGCCGGGGCGTCGGTCGTGTTCGTTCGAACGATCCTACGAAGAAGATATCGATAGCTCTGATGAAGAATTCGATACCACGACACTGCCAACGTGGACTCGGAGGACGATTGAATGTTTGGTTCTTCAGCTGGTGAAAGGCGAAGACCAACGAAGTTGGAGGCATGAAGACGCGGCGCGAAGATGACGGAATACAGCTACGTGGCATGACGTTCTCTTGGAATGGCCGAAGAAGCCAAAAGCGTGTGTACGCACGGGATCTACGAGAGTTTTCCGAAATCTTTTTGACCATTTTTTTGTCGCTGTCAGGCAGAAGGTCCGCTCAAGAAGGACGATCGAGTCCACACCTTGTTATCGCGAAGAAAAGAACATGGCATTTCCAATCAACGTGTAGGGTGTACAGCAACACGAGGGGCACCACGGCAAGAGAGACACACTCTACTCGAGTCATCCCGTCCATGGCTTGCAAAGGGGACGAGACTTCCACATCTAGATTAACACTTTCATTGCCTCTCCGAATCAAAACTTCTGCGACCTGCACCATCGAACTTTCTTGTCGTTGCCTCCCAAGGAGTAGTAGATGTTGCAAGCTCTCGATTCTCGTCCGAGGACTGGGGTTGCCAACGGGCGGGCTTCGGTGTAGCAAGCCTCATCATGCCCCTTCTTCAAGAGAACCGTGGAAGGAAACAACATGCGACTTTCTAACCCCGCTGGATATGCATTTGGGATGGTGCTCTCGCTTTCAAGTTGCGGACCACCGGCAAGCTTCACTCCTTTGTCTTCTTTACAACGTTGAATCAATCGTTAGACGAGACCAATTGGGGCAAAATAGTTACAATCAATGACGAAATTGGAGATCATGCAAGTTCAAAGAAAGAATGCCAGTTTTCATAGCATGGACCGATTGGTTGCATCTTGACAAAAGTCTAGTTGATCAAATGTGCCGTTTTCAAAAAAGAAGAAGACAGCATGTGGTGGAATCCAAATTAACGGCAGATTGGTCGATCGATACCTAAGTTGGCTCATCCTTGTACGAGTAAGAAGGTATTTGGATTCTCTTTCCAACCGAGAAACGCTGTTTACTCCAATGACTCGTCACTAGACCGTCACCTCGAAGGTCGTCGTTTAGGGTCGCTTTCCACTTTAGCATGCACGTGCCGCAGATGCGAAGGATGCATGGACAGAGATGCTCAAGTTTTTATGGGCGTGTCTTCTCGGCTTTGGTGCATTGACCTCGGCATTTCGCTCGTACGCTCAACTCGTCGGGTTGCGTCGTTCCTTTCCTCGTATCCGTTTGCGATTCTCGTACCTACCGCATCGTCTCCTCCTCCACCTCCCGAACGCACGTGCGCTTCTCTCGCTTCTCTCTCTCCTTCCCATCTCTTTCTTCCATCTTCCCTTTCGCCTTGGCATTTCGTGCATGCAGGACGTGGTCGTCCATGTCCACCACCCTCGTGGACCACGAGTCCTGCCACTCGAGTTAAGTATACGAGTTAACCTGGTGTGGCGGCTCGTGGCGATGGCGTCGCATCGTCGCGAGTTTTCATGGCCATGGCGAACGTTTGGGAGTTCGAAGGAAGGTGCGGAGGGACGTGGAGGCGTGGAAGGTGCAGCTGGAAGGCGAAGGAAGGGCCAGGCGGTGCTTCGTGTGATTTGGCCAGGCGTAGGCAATGCAGGCTTGCCCATGGCACGTGTCGGTGGACGTGGCCGACGCATCCGAAAGAAAGGAAAAGCCACGCAAGAAGAGAGAGACGAGGAGCTCGTGGAGAAAGTCGAGACCGTGCTTGAGAGGATGAAAGCCAAAGTGAAGATGATGCGAGACACACTCGTGGCATCGTTCGCGGACGTGCCTGGAATGGAAGACCTGGAAGAAAGGTTCGAAATCATCGAAGAGAAATTCATGAGTCCAGAAGATAGAGCAGCGTCCGAGAAGAGGAGAGATGCGAAGAAGCTGCAGAAGATGAGCGCAGAAGAGAAGGAGGAATTCCTGAAGAAAAAGGAAGAAGAAACCATGCGCAAGCTACAGGCGGAGAAACAACAACGGGAGAAAGAGGAAGAAGAATTGCGAAGCACGGTGGAAGAACTGCAGCTCTACCTCACAGGAGCCTTCGACCAAGAGTTGTCCTCAAAGACCATGGCAGAACGGAAAGCAATGCATCCATCCTACCTCAATCGTCCCAGTGCCATCAAAATGCAACTTCCCGATGACGAGGAACAGAAGCTGGAGCTGGATAAGTTGGGTTGGGGGATGCAAGGGAACAAGCTCTTTGGAAAGATTGTGCCAGGCATGCAAGAATATGCCTGGGCCATCTACGGGAACTGCAACAACGCACGGGCAGTGCTTGAGAAGAAGTGGGCAGGGAAGGATCCACAGAAGGTTCTATCCAACTCCGCCTACTATCAGGACATCATCAAACATGCACCCCTCATGGAACTGACCCTGATGGTGAAAACAGCCAAAGACTTGTCCATTCCAAAGTTCAGGAGGGAGTATGGCGAGCGATTGTACAGGAGACTGGAGTCTTATGGCGCGAGTGCAGCCGAGGGCCGTGCCCTGGCGGATTGGTTGGGTCTCTTTCATGAAGAACGCCTTCAAGGCCTTCCATTCATGAAGGATAATAAAGTGCTGAAGGGCACACACATTATATTTTCAGTCAACTTGAAGGGTGAACTACTGGCTGAGGTTCAGGACCCCAGAGAGTTGCGCCACCGCCAGCAATTCAAGCTTGGAGTATGCGAAAACAAGCAGATCTCCCGTGCTGTCTTTGACATGTTTTTAGGGGAGGATGCCATACAGCAAGAAGGCAAGCAGTCCGTGGGTAACGGTCTGTTGTATGCTCTGAATGGATTTACCTGGTATGAAAACCCCAGGAATCCTAGACAGCAGCCTGCTGAAGTGTCTCGAAATTACACTTTTGAAGAACTCCGCAGAGGCAAAAAAGAATTCACGTCATCAAAAACCAAGGCCAAGTCGGATCAATTTGAGCTTCCCACCAATGCTCTTGTTGCAGCAGCATGCGAGGGACAGACATTGAAGGGCCTCCTAGTGCACCAATTGTCAGATGCGGCGAGGGAAAAGGAAGGAGTCAATGTTCAGCACCAGGCTGCAAAAGCAGCAGAAGAGGGCTCCAGGGAAGATGCAAGTAGAGAGATGGAGAGAAAGTTGATCGAAGCCCTTCCCAGGCTCATTGAAGAGGAAGCACAGAAAGCGGATGAGTTGGAGATGTTGGGTCCCTACTCACCCTCGTTGAACCGCATGCTGGTGTCTCCTGAACCGGAGAAAGCGAAAGAAATCCGCGAGCTTTCGGCGTCCTTGATTGCCAAGCCTTTGAGGGACCATTTAATCAAAACAGGGCAACTGGAACCTGGCAGCAAGGAAGACAGGGAGCGCTTCCAGGAATTTTTGAAGCCTGCACGTGAGGAAGCCGAAGTGTCTGACAGCACCGTCACCCCGAGTGCCTCAGCCTCCGCAGTGTAAAGAGTGTGTGCGTATTGCCAGCCATCGTACATGCCAGTGCCTTTTGTCGGAAGAGGTGGAGACCGAAGCCAGTCAAGCAACTCCAACCATGAGGAAGAAAATGCCCCTGTACCGGAACAAGCATGGAAAGCCCATTGCTGGTTCCAACAGGTCTGTGCTGTCTTTCCCGCTGCCCTGGCTTGTTTCCAAAGCCGGTATCAATTCGTACCCATGTGCGCTGGCGGCCTCCTGCACGATCCGCATGCTGAATTCGACCGGCTTGATTGGATCCGATTGCGTGGCCAGGGCTGAATCTTGGCTGCTGCAGGCCATGGCCAGCACCCCTCCACGGGCCACCACTCCGCGTTCGAACACGTGTTTGACATCCTGCGTCCTTTTGCTAATTCCTCCGCAGTAGTCCAACCAGACGCCTTCGAAGCATCCCCAATCGTCTTCCCAGTATGCAAGGATGTCTTTGACGTCCCCAAACCAAGCGAAGACACCTCTTCGACGCAGTTCTGCGACGGTGGGCGAGGCGACGTTGGGCACGAATGCGTTCCAGAGCGGCATTCCACAGGCGGCACGCACCGCTCTTGCGCTCTTCGCGCCTTTGGCGTCTAGCAGCAGCACGTGTGCCTCTTCTGCCGCCGTCCCACGCCTGGCGATCGCCTGCTTCACCGCATGTGCGAACATCCTCCTGGTCTTCCGCTTCGCCTCGTCCTTCCATTTGCCGCGTGCGTCGTACGCGTCGTCCCTCCACGCGCACTGTCGCGTCCCACGCGTGATCCTCCGCACGTGCAGTCCTTCCATCCGCCTCGTACACGCGCGTGCGTCCGTCCATGTCCCCTCCTGCGCCCGCCACGTCGTCCATTCCATCATGGAAGCGGTGCGCGTCGTCCCGCCCATGCGACTGGCAGGTGCGCCTCGCTTTTTCGCGGGAAACTGGCCACGTGGGAGACGGACGAGGGCCCAAAGATGGCGGGAAAAGGGGAGATCTGGCGGGAAGAGGGGAGATCTGGCGGGAAGGCGAGGCTGACACGACGTGGACGGACCAGTCCGAGAGCGCGATGGCGTGCAAATGGTGGACGTGGCGCTGCCACGCGTGGAAAGAGACGAAGGATTCGTTCGGAAGACGTGCGTGGGAATGCGTGTGAGCCAAGACGGCGAACGGATGGCCCTGTGGAACGAATCCGAAGTGGAGGTGTGGAATCCAAGGACCAACCAAAACCTGCGCCGCCTCGACGCCCACAAAGTCGTCGCCGTCCACTTCTCGCCCGAACAAAAGTACCTGCTCACGCTGCAGAAACCGAGAGCGGAAGGCGTGCCGGAAAAGAACCTGCGTGTGTGGAACCTCGAGACTGGAGAATGCGCGTTCCAGACCCAACAAAAGACATACAACAAAGAAGATTGGCCCTACCTGCAGTGGAGCTCGGACGGAAAGACGGCCATCAAGCTGGTGAACAATGAAGTGCATTGCTATGACTGCCCAGGTTTTGGAGAAGGACAACCCGCACGTCGCATGAGAGTCGAGAATGTCAGTGGCTTCTCGTGCTCGACTGGACCCATGGATCACGTGGCTGTGTATGTTCCAGAGATCAAAGGGGCACCTGCAAGTGCGCAGCTCTACAATCATGCGGAATTCCCTGCCAAAGTGGGCAGCAGCACCCCGCAACCGCTAGGTCGCCGTAATTTCTTTCGGTCCATGGCATGTGAGTTCCGGTGGGCCCCGAAAACGGGCTCGGCTTGCCTAGTTTTGGCAGTGAGCGATGTAGATGCCACAAACAAGAGCTATTATGGCGAACAATCCTTGCACTTCATTGCAGCAGACGGCTCCAAAGACTGCAAAGTGGATCTGCAAAAGGAGGGCCCGGTTTATGATGTCCAGTGGTCTCCCCTTGGTACCCATTTTGTGGCTGTGTATGGGTTCATGCCGGCGAGGGCCACCCTGTTTGATGCCAAATGCAATCCTGTCTTTGAGTTCGGAAGCGGTCCGCGGAACATTGTGAGGTGGAGTCCTCTAGGCAGGTTTTTGTGCTTGGCTGGCTTTGGAAACCTTCCAGGTGACGTAGAAATGTTTCAGAAGGGAGGCGACGGCAACTGCAGGCCCATTGGGTACATGCGCACCCATTGCGCAGTCCATTGTGAGTGGGCGCCTGATGGCCGTCACATCTTGACTTCCACCGTTTCTCCCAGGCTGCGCGTGGACAATGGTTACAAGGTGTGGAAGTACACAGGAGAGTTGGTGCATGAGTATTTGGTGGATGAATTGTATCAGACGGAGTGGATTCCTGCACAAGAAGATACCTATGAAGACCGTCCCATCTCCCCAAATGCAAAGAAGATTGCTCGTGCGCTTGAGTCCGGTGACGTGGGCGGAACAGGCAAAGCAAAGCCCTACCGACCTCCTGGCGCCAAGCAGGCGCCGTACCGGCCGCCTCATGCCAGTGCCAACAGATCAGAAGGGCCAAAATTTTGTCTTGCCAGGGATGAGAACGACAAACCAGGCAAGGTGCAGCCCTTCAGACCCAAAGCAGCCGCATCGACTGTACCGGGGGCAGAATTTCAGGAGTCTGTCTCCAAGACAGCAGAGAGAAATCGAAAGCGACGAGCAAAGAAAAAGGAGCTTGAGTCACAGCAAAATGCAAATGATCTTGCAAAGGAAGTTCAAAATACAAAGATTTCCAATCAAGAGGCAACTGATCCTGCCAAGAAGCTGCGCAATCTGCAGAAAAAACTGCGCCAAATTGAAGAACTCAAGGCAAAAGCAGCTTCAGTAGGAAGCCATGTTCTAACGCCAGAACAGCAGGCAAAGGTTCAATCGGAGGGTGAGATAAGAGGTAAGATTGCCGAGCTAGGATGCCAATAAGCACATGGCAGGAACTTTCACCGGAAACCATCCTCAACATTTTAAAAGGATGCAATGTTGAATTCACTTCAACTGTAGCTATCTGTGGCACTTGGTTACCAGCCTATTTTTTGCGTTCAGGATCGCATCATTATTCATTTGAACTGGGACTCGATTCTTCCCGCGTTGCATCATGCCTCCTTCCAGAAAGACTTGACCAACTGAAGCTGTTGCCTCTTCCCACTTGACACACAAATCGGATTCCTGATCTTGGTAAGCTACAACCCCAATTACTCCGAGTATTGCCCATTGGGAGCCTTTGGACTCACCAAATCCTGTACGAGAACATCCGTGGATTCCCTCAGCGTCCAGTTTGATGGCTACATCAGCCTTAGGTTTGTTTGACACGGATCTGTTCGCTGGCGAGTTGTTCTAGTTCCAGCAGGTCCTCTTCGTCCAAATCATCGTCCAGCTGTTGGAGCTCGTCCTCATCGAGGGCATCGTCCTCTTCGTCATCGTAATCCAGACCATCTCCTTCAGCTCTACCGCCGGCCTCGAAGTAGCTCCTTCCGGTGGCTTTCTTCTTCTTCTCTGCTTCTGTCTTGACATCCATGTGTTTTGCTCTTTCCAACGCTTGTTCTGCCTTGAATTGTTCCAGCCATCTTGCAAACGTTTCTGGCGAGACCATGACGCCATGCGCTCTCGCTTCCATTCTCCTCTTCTCTTCTTCTTCTTCTCTTTCTTTCCTACTTTGCATCCAGTCCCCGGAGTACTCTTCCATTCCTTCCATGGACGCTCCCTTTTGTTTCAAGAGGTATTCTCTGAGCCATTCCTTCCCTGCAGACGCCATGGCAAAGAGCATGGCCATGCCCAAGTTGTTGTGTACTTCTTCTTCCAATTTCTCCCGCATCCCCTCCAGTTCGTCTCCACCGATCCCACGCATGGCATAGACACGCCATAGTGGTGGCTCGTGCGGATACTCCTTGGTGTGTGCGAAGGTCAATCCCACGCGCACTGGCACTTCGCTCCAGCTTTCTCCATCTTCGTCTTCTTCTTCCGGTCGCAGGACGATCTGCGCGACACCGCGGCCAAAGGGATCGAACGCGAGCACTTTCCATCAGCATCCGTTCCATCCATCGTTCCTTCTTCGCTCGCTCCGACGCACTTGGCCAACACGCACCGTCCATGCGTCGCCGCACGCTTGCTTTCCTTCGTCTTCGCTTCCTGCCGACGGCGCATTCCATGGGTTGCGTTCGGCGCGTCCGAACTCGTGCGGCAAGTAGATGGCCTGCAGTGCTTCGATCTCCATGTCCTGCTCCTCCTGCGGATCCATGGTGCAGCAATAAGCGCTCCTCAAGCGCGTGCGACTCGTCGAAACGATGCAAACACGACGAGCATGCAAGAAATGCCGGTCGCCATGGCTCCCATCGAACCTCCCGGTACAGATACACCCCCTTCGAGCAGATGCACCGCGGTGGAGGTGCGAAGGGAGTTCACCGAAAAGGGGGTGTGGGGGTGTGGCTGGGTCTCGGTGAACGTTTCGGTTAAACGAGACGGCGAGGGAGAAACGAGAGGGAGCGATGGGGTTAATTTTGAGGTTAATTTGAGGGGGAAGGTAGGGGATGGAAAGCACCGTGGTCATGGAAGGTGTGGATGCATCTTGTCGCGGTGCTTCTCACGATGCACGGCGTTTCGTGCGTTGTGAGATGGAGATAAGAAAAGCGGGAAAAGGTTCTGGGGTCGCTCGTGGAAGTTGACGGGGATCCCCGATCGATGCACATGTACGCGATGGACGCGTTTCCTGGGCATTGCAACGTGCTCTCTCCCTTGGCCAGTGAACCGAAGAAGTGACACATCAAACCAACCTCCACACGTCCATTGAGAAGGACCTTTCCATTCCGCACTCGTGCCATGTTCTTTCCTTTCTTCAATTCGTATGTTCGTGCATGGCCTTGCGCCCAGCTTGGTCTCTCTGTACAACCGCACCCATCCACTCCGCTTCTCACCACGTCGGTGGCCCACTAGCTTGCCATGGTCCATGCAACTGACCACTTTGGCTTTCCTCAGCAAAGTGTGGATTGTTTCCATGTTGGTGTGGATGCAACTTGAGACGGCATCACGTCCATTGGTGGCAACATGCGACGTCGGAAGACGGCCATGGCGATGGTGGCGACGACGTCGGCAGGCGCGTGGCTGGCGTGGCGATGGCGTGGAAGAGAAGGAGAGGAAGGATGGCAAGAAGGCGTGTCGTCCGCCATGGCGCTGCTGGCGGTGCTCCAGGCCCATCCTGGGACGTGGAGCGAAGCGGTCGGCCAAGCCTTGGAAGCTTGGACCAACCATCCGAACCAACACATCCGACAAGCTGTGGCGCGAGCTGGTGGCGGATTTGCGTCGCAATGGATCCTCAAACAAGCGTCCGATCCTTCCAGCGCGAAAGAAAGTGCCGTGGAAGCCAGGAAGAAGCTGCTGGAAGATCCAGGAACGGCAGCTGTGGTGCTGCAACGTCGACATGCCGTGCCCACATTGCTGCGAGATGCCGCCAAGGAAGGTCGATACGGACCCACGGCGGCACTTCTGGCTTTGGTCGCACACGTTCCATTGTCTGCACGTGCGTGTGAGGAAGACATCGACCTCGTGGTGGACATGGCGAGAAGAAGAGACACCCCCTGGGCACTCTGGGCACTGGCAGGATGGTGCGAAGCCTCGCGGAACAATTGCGAACGCATTCTTCGACGCGGTGGCGCGCCACTAGTGGCTGCGGCTGCTTCAGGGAAGGATGCAGATGCTCAATGGCTTGCTGCGCGGGCCATCGCCGCATTCGCCGATCCAACCAGAAGAGTTTCTCAGGACACATCTTCCACAAGTGGGCCTGATGCAGCCGACCAAGAAATGGATCCAATAGTCCTGGAAATGCTAAAGGCAAGTGGAACATCGACGCCGGGAGCGTGGGAAGGAGGAGATGAGTCTAGAATGCTTTCAGCACGTGTCAAAGGGAAAGAATTCGAAAGTGGTCAGGACAGACCGTTGCCCTGGAAAGAGGATGCATGGAGAGATGCGCACGGATTTGTTGCGCCTCTCCTGTCAGCAATGGCAGATGCAGCATCTAGAAGAGATGCTGCAGTTGCTCGTGCAGCTTCTGATGCTCTGAGGGCATGTGTAGGGCCAAGCAAAGGAAGACAAAAAGCAAGGGAAGAATTGCTGGAAAGAGGGGGGCTTCCACTGCTGCATCTGCTTGCTGCCGTGTTTGAAGGAGATGACCAAGTGCAGGCATCAGTGGCACGCGTGGTGACAGCCATGGCCAATGCAGGCATGCCCAAGGAAGAAACGGAGACCTGGATGCCCACACTATTTGAATGGAGAACAGAGAGTGATCCAACCGCGGCGCGAGTAAGGGTTGCTGCTGGAGGGGCACTGGCTAGTCTGGGAGCAGTGGATGAATGGCTAGGAAGCAGAAGGGATGCGACGGCCATGCGAGATGGGACACGCGCCAAACGTCTGAAGGAGGAAGCAAGGCGATGTGCCACTAGTAGGGAATCAAGGGCTGAAGCTGTGGCTGCTGGTGCGGTCCGCATTTGCGCTGCAGCTGTGGCAGATGCCTTGCGCAAACAACAAGCGGGAGCAACTGCAGATGACGATGCTCTTAGTGCCATGATGGAATTGGAAGAGATGGAGGAAGGGGGAAACCCGACTACGCCGCCCACGCCTGCTGACCCTACGAAGCATGTTGATCCTAGAGAGGAGACGCTTCCCACTAAAGGAGGAAAGCCCAGTAGAGCTGTGAAAGCCCAACAAAAGGCGCAGATTGCGGCTGCAGCAGGGGTTGAAGATGTGCAACGGCAAGCAGCGAGGCTTTTAGCTGTCCTCTCCTCCGATGAGATGCTTACCGTTGCACTCAAGAGTGATGTTCACCGACGGTGGAATGGAATTGTGCTGTGGGACTGGCTTAAGAGGTGTGTGAGGTCAGACGACCTAAAACTAGCTAGTCATGCTACCAAAGCGCTTTCTCACCTATCTACAGTGGCTGCAACAGGGATTCGGTACCACGACGATGTGCATATTCTGACTCCACATGTTCCAGAGGAAGCAGGTCGCTTTTTTGGTGTGGATATTGTTTTTGTGCATGGCTTGCGCGGAGGGGCCTTCAACACGTGGAGGACTGCCAAAGGTGTTGCTGGAGGCGCAAGACGCGATACGTGCTGGCCATGGTTACTGCTTTCAAAGGACATGCCACATGCACGCCTCTTGGCAGTCAACTATGCCACCACCCTATCCAACTGGGGTGGTAGGTATTCCAGGCCACTGGCAGAAATCGCTGATGATTTGCTCCAAAAGCTGGTGCAAGCAGGTGTGGGCCAAAGGCCGATTGTCTTTGTGGCCCACAGCATGGGTGGTTTGGTTGTGAAGGACATGCTCGTGCGTTCAGCTGAAACTGGGGCAAGAGAGGGTACTGAAGGGGTGGGAATAGCATCGCTTGCTCAGAATACGAGGGGAATAGTCTTTTATAGCGTGCCCCACTATGGAAGTTGGATTGCAGACTGGGCTGGAGGAGGGCCGACTCGGGTCTTTCGGCCGGCTCCAGCTGTACAAGATCTGAAAACAACTTCTCCTTACTTGGAGTCCATCAACGAATGGTTGTGGAATAAGTGCAAACAGAAGCAGATTGCTGTGTTGAGCCTAAGTGAAGGAAAGGCCACTCCTTTGCTTGAAATCTGGCCTCAGGCAGGAGTGACTGTGAAGGCTGGTGTGGTGCCCATGGAATCTGCCTTTCCTGGGTACGGACGCTTTGTAGTACTCCATGCGAAGGATCACATGAACATCTGCAAACCACTGGATTGTGATGACGCTTCTTACAAAGAACTGCTCAAATTTTTCGGCGAGCTGCAGCCGTTCTCAAAATAAATCAATAAATAAAAATGGTTTACGCGATTGTGAAGTGTCTACCCCTCTTCCTGCACCAGCACCCACAGAGAATGTTCTTTCCATTGCTCCGTACCAGGGGGGTAAGGATGATAAAAGCCCTTCCTCTCATACTCGTCTTTGCCTGGCAGACAAAGACCTTGGAAGAGGCACCTTGTTCCTCTTGGATGAAGCAGTGAAGTGCCTCGACATCTGGTGGGGTAACCCCGTGCAAAATAAAACTATCACTACCTTCCGAAAGCATAGCTTCAATGGGCTGCATCAAATGCTGCTCGTCGACACACTTCTCTATCACTAACCTGTTTGGTAGCATGTGCACTGCCATAGGACCTGTGGCAGAGAGACGACCAACCAGTTCATCCTTGTTCCCTAGCTGGTTGATAACTAGGCCCTCCCAGAAGGGAAGTTGCAAACCAAGCATGTATGGTTGTCTCAGGTTCCGCAACTTCCAATTTGTGTATCCCATTTTCCACGCTGCCTCCTCACTTAAGTCAATCTGTCTTGGACTGTTGCAAGGGCCAAGTAGCTCTGGAATGAGTGGGCATAGCAGAAGGATGAAACCAACGACTGAATCAGTTGAACGGTGTACACTGTACTTGTAGGTGTGACCGCGACGGACGTCTGCGGTTTGCTGTGAGAATGACTTGAACTTACGAAGCTCAGGAGCACTAGTGCCATCTTTTGGGCGCAGGACTAGCACGTTACCAAGGACTTCCCTCCTGCTGGCTCCTCGGAACAGCTCTGCAATCCCGTCAGCGATAGACAACGAGCCTTGCCTTCTGAGTTGCATGACCTTTGGAAACCCTTGGATAGCTTCGCAGTGCCCACTCATGTGAGAGGCAACCACCTCACAAAAGGGTTCCCCTTCCACAAACATCCTTGATTCCCACGCCGTGCGCTCCACCGTTGAACCGGGTCCAGCATCATGCCCTTCATTGCACCGAAAGTCCATCTGGTAGGCAGAGAACAAATCCTTGGCAAGGACAAATGTATGTGTCTGTTTGTGCAGCAAGACGGAATTGCCGTTCAACTCCCCTTCCTTCAGCATCTGGAACAACTTCCAGGCTGAGCATGGCTTGCTAGAGGGACCACCTTCCCTTACCAGCCACTCCTCCTTGCTTGAGAAACTGCCAGCAATCAAAGCCCTTCTGGTCTCTGGATCCTTGCCGATGCCTTCACCTTGGAAGTCATCCTCCTGTACCTTGCAGGTGTCATCCGTTGAGGAGGTGAAGTTTCTCCTGTCCTCTGACATATCGTTTTGCAGCCGAATCTGCCCACCTTGAGCACCCGGATGCAGCTCTTCCTCTGTGAGCATACGAGGGTGCTCCACCACGTGCCTTAGTTCAAACTCATCCATTCCTTGAACACGAGTAAAAGATCCTGGCGAAGCCAAACCCAATGAATTCTTGTCTGCTTCACCGGAATCATGGGTCAAGGAGTCAACAAAACACGCTTGGAACTGTGGCACATCCAGAACAGCACATTCGTCCATAAGATAGGGCAGCGCACTCTCAAGTGCCCCCATTTCCTCATGATGCTCTCGGAGAAGGTCAAATTCACTCTGCTGAAGATTCTGAAATGCCCCACCTGTCTCGTGTGCAAGCTTGTTTGCATCTTCTTCCGTTCCTTGGGCCATGGAGTCCATCCTTACTGGATTGTCCATTTTGTGGACCTCTTCCATTGTTGGTGCAGTTGGAGTTGCTTGCTTGGCTACAAGCTTGACTTTCTTATTTTCGTCAACTTCCATGACATCAGGGAACTCCAAGAGCACGTGCTTCAGCCGCAAAAATCCATAATCACTAGGCTTTAGCGTCCGACTGAATTTCTCTCTGTACACATGGGGCAGGTGAGTGATTAGAACCCGCTCATCCTCAATGCCGTGAAGATGCAACTCTGACAAAAGCTTGGTAAGCTCCACCTTCAGCCTCTCCAATTTCTGCCTGTGCTCATCTGTGAGATGGGAGAGTGCCCATTTTCGAGGATCTTCTTTCCTGAACTGCAGCTCTTCCACTCCAAGTACCATCTTCTTCCTTTTCTTTTTTCCTCTCATGGTCATTGTATGAGTGATCTGCTCCTCATTGGCACTTTCCAATTGCCCTGCATGTGGCCCACTTTGGCCATAGTCTTGCTCCAGATCATCTGCATCCTTTTCTGGGTTCTGTTCAGCTTCTTTTAGCCGATCCTCGGATGTGCAAGGTACAGCGTCGGGCAACTTCCTCTTGTGAACCTCGGTTGCTGGATCTGCACATACCTCTGTATTGCACGGCAGCTTCTGAGCTAGTCCTGCATCGTTGCATGGTTCGTTTCTTTCCTTTGTTTCTTCGTTTGCTGTTCTCACTTCCTCCTGAGATGGCGTTGGTTTGTGCACTGAAGAAGGCGTTCCTTCTCTCTGGTGGAGATTCTTGCCGGCTGTTCTTCTCACCGCCACGAGGACTTGTTGAGTTCCAACTATCAGTTCTTGGCTTGTGCCGTCATTTCGAGGAACAGCAAAGGTCCATTTCTTGGGTTTTCCTTCTTCATCCAGCTGCAACAGTGTTCGAACGGATTGGGACGCGTTCCGTTCCGAATCGAAGTGCAACACACACGTGGTGCAATCCTTGTTGTTCGGACTCTTCCCTTCCTCGTCTTCCACCATGACATCGTTCGTTCTTCCGACACCAGGCCACACCAGCCATGCGTTTCGGAAGCCTTCTTGGTGATGGAAAGCTTCTGCCACGGCCCTTTCGACGCGTGCCGCCGACGGTTCGTCCGGCCATGTGCTTGGCAGTTGCATCACCACCAATCCGCGTTCCATCGTTTCGTTTCTCGTGGCTTTCTCTTCCACGTCTTCTGTTTCTTTCGCCTGTGCATGCATCCCAAGTGCAGTGCCACCTCCTTCAGGGTCGGACGTTTCCATCGTCCTGGCGACCCTGGCGTGTCCGACACTTGGGCACCGTCTCTCCCAAACACTTCCACGGTTGTGGTCTGTTGTGGAATCGTCTACAGTCCTCCTTTGAGCACGTGGGGGACAAACCAGGGGCGACCCCATCACGTCCGATTGGAACGCCTGGGAGAGAAGTACGGGGGGGACGCGGGGGGATGCCAGTGGTGCTTGCATCCACCACACAATAGAAAAGACAGCGCCCACCTGCCATCCATCCGTCCATCGGTGCAGGAAACACAGTGGAGACGCCAAAGACGTGGGAAAAGAACGGATGCAGGCGAACCGAAAGAGATGGAAAGGGTGGATGCATGGATCCAGCGTCCGAACGGCTCGTGCCGGTGGTGGTCGTGGGTGATTCCAACTACACCGACGTCGTGTCCGGCGGATGCTCATGCAATGCTGTTCGCGGTCGAGGGACGAAAGCTTGGATGGCGGACCAAGGCCACCACTGCAGTCGCTACGGCAACCTTCCGGCACCATTCACGGATGGTGGACAATCCACCGACAACCAGTTTGGAGCAACAAACAGGCACGGTTCGGGGCGACCCCATCCACATGTCCAGGCTTGGTGGGAGCCAGTAGAGGGTCGGTGCTGGGTTGTGAACGGTGGTGAACCGGGGTGGAACACAGGCTGGTGGGACAGGTTCCACGTGGGTTTCCCGGAGATACGCAGCGGATGGACATGCACGTGGTTGGTTCGAACCACGGTCACTTTTCTCTTGGTCTCCTTTGTCTTCTCACCATATCCAACCCAAGAATGCGACCCCAGTCCAACGGAAACGTGCACCTCGTGCTCGTCCTCCTCCTCCTCGACGCGTTACGTCCAATTTACCCAGATTCGAAAGCAGAATTTTCCAATGTGAAATGGCTACAATAACGTGAACCGAAGAGTATTCCCGCCCAACGACCGGCCTCTGCGGTCTTTGTCCATTCACGCCCCTTTTTTGGATTTGTTTTGGGATCCTTTCGCACCCCTGTGCACGGTCCGTCGAGGACGCCCCCGGTCTCCCTCCTGGTTTTGGCGGGAACCTCCGTCCGTTCGAATCCTAAACTTCGAGGTTAACTTTTCGCCATCGCCATCGTCGTGGCGCATCAACGCGATGGAATCCGCCATTGATGCTGTCGACATCGCTCCTTCGCGTCCGACGGAGGGATCCGAAGAGTGCAGGAAGGACGTGGATCATCAGGCGGAGGATTCGGAGGAAGAAGACGCCGTGGTGGTGCGCACGAGGAAGAAAGGGAACCCAGGAAACACCACCAGGACCATGGACGTCGACGAATGTACGAGACCTGAAGTGGAAGAAGAGGAAGAATGGAATCCAGAGCAATTGAAGGATGTCGAAGAAGGCGTGGAAGAGATGGAAAGAGAAAGTGGGAGACAGAGGATCAAAAGGAAACGAGACGAAGAAGACATCCACGTGACAGATGAAGAGGAGGACGAGGAAGACGAAGAAGCAGCCATCGCCCGGAAACTCAGAGTGGCCAAAGAACAAGGGAAAGAATGGGACGTGAATCTATGGGGAAATCAAGAAGAACAAGAAGACGAACACGGAAGAGAAGAGAGCCAAGACCTGCAAGATTCCGAGCTATACTCGGATTCCGAGGAAGACAACGCCGAAAATGGAGGAAAAACTTACAAATTGAAGCCATACATGCCTTCGTCGCCCAATGGTTCCCAAGAAAACGCGAACAACAAATCGAAAAATCGTGGAGACGAGAGCCCTAAGTTGCACGCCGAAACGCAACGTATACTAAGAGAAAGGGCCAATCGTGCCTGCGTTGGTGGAGGGAACCATGAAATTCAACTCAAACCGCTCTCAGGGGTGCTGCAAAAACTCCAGCAGAGGAAGGAAGAGCTTGGAAAGAAAAAGAAAAGGGAATCTGCTGCAAATGTCAAACGACCAAAGCAAATTCCTGTCCTGGCAGCAGGGACCCCAGGAAAGAACACGAGCAAGGGGAAGGATACGAAACAGCCAATCTTGACCGACCAAGACGAAGACGTGCTGGAGATCATACCACCGACCCAAGCTGGTCTTGTGCCCAACCAGAGTCCAAGCACCCTCCCACCAACTGCGCCAATGCCTGAAAAAAGCGGAACAGAGAGCTTGCCCATGGCGAAGGAGCTAAAGATGACAGACTCGTCGTCTAGGGAGCTATTTGTCTCTGGCAGCGACTCTTTGGCAAACCAAGACAGCTTGCCAGCGACTTGGTTCCTACACCGCACAGCAGAGCCACATTACGATGAAGAAAAGCGGGAACGAATGACCCCTAAGAAACAGGCTATGCTTCCCAGGCTATTCGACACCCCACAACTACAAGATTCCGCACCAGCCACTGGCAGCAGGTCCCCTCGGGATTTCAATGACAGTGAAGTGGAGGAAGAGGATCTCTTATCAGAAGAAGAAGATGGGATGGCCCATGTGCCAGAGACTGCACTTGGCCATGAAAGAGAGACAGAGTCAGACAGAGCAGTGGAAGAGGAAGAGTCTGACCAAGGCAATGATGATGAAGAAAAAGCACTGGAAGCTACTCTGGATGGAGAAGATGACACGGAGATAGAAGAAGAAGAAGAAGAAGAAGAAATCGATACCGACGAGGAAGACTTCCTCGGTGATCCCCATCATCCCTCGCCACAAGCCCAACGTAAAGGCAAACCCAATCCATCCGAGGCAAACAAAGCCTTTGAAGACAAATACAGGAACGAAGGGGCTAAAGCCTTCATAGATGATGCTGCAGAACTCTCCGATGATGAACAGAATCCACCTGCCAGTGACGAAGAATATGATGGTGATGACAATGAAGAGGATGAGGAGATGCAGAAGATGATCTCCAATAAAAACTCTGAGCGCAAGGGAGACGAAGAGATTCGTGCAAAGATTCACCAACGTTGGGCAGAACAAGAAGACGATCGGGTAGTCCAGGGTATTGTGGAAGGGGTAAGGAAAGGTTTCCGTAGGAAACGGCAGCCTGGGATGCTTGGCAACGAGGGTTCAGATGACGAAGATGGCGACAGAGCAGCGCGGCGTCGTGCAAGGGAACGCGCAGGAGAAGCTGAGGCTTCTGAAGACGACGACGATGAAGGCTACGACCCGGCCCTGAGGGCCCTGAAGATTGGCCAAGATGACGAGTGGAGCGAAGGCGACAAGTCAGATGATGAAGCCTTCAAATTACACTTCCAGGAGCATATTGCAGGAGAGGAAACAGCTAACGCTTCTGAGCATCTCCATCCCAACGAGGACCCCTTCCCCTCAAACTTTCGACGCATTGCTCAGGAGGCAGATGTAGATCCATCAAGTGGTGAAGAGGATGCAGCCCCTACAGCAGCAATCGGCATGCATACTTACAGAAGATCAGGGTTTTTGGCCCCTGAGTCGCTCGGTGAAGGATCGCGGTCAGTACATCGTGGGAATTCTCGTGCTGTGGGAGGTGCATCAAGGGGTTACATTTTCCGTGCGGATGACAGTAAAGACGCTCCCGGCCCTGGCACTAGGAACGAAGCAAAGCATAAAGGCCGTATGGAGGCAAAGCAAGCATCAGCTACACTGAATTCCAACGCCAATCCCTCTCCTGGACAGGGGCCGGGGCGATTCTCCGCTTTGTTTGATGTCCTCAACAAGCAAAAATCCGACCAACCTGGCAAGGTAGGCAGCTATGGAGGCCCTTGGAAAGTGAATGCTGCATTGAAAAAGGCACTTGGTGGGCGGGTGCGACTCATTTCTCCACAGAAGTAATATGCTGGTATGGATGCACAGTAAGAAACGCATTTTTGCTCTCTCCATGCAATTGGCACTGAACAACCTGCACCGGGGACAACACCTTGGTTGAGCAATGCCAGAGCAATTGGAGGTGTGTTCGCCTGTGCACACCTTTGATGCCACTCGTGGGGCAGTCTGCAGATCCAGGGCAGAGCAGTCTGCTGCCCTGGTATGCCTCTGACTGCTCAACTCGCATTCTTTCTTATGGATTCACTTCCCAGCTAGACCAACTCCCATGCGCTTCGAAATCTTCAGAGTTGTTGCTGAGCGCCCCTTTGCTTTCTTCTTCATCTTGGCAGTCCACGTTCCGATGAATCCAGCGTCGGTTCTGCTTCAGGCTGAGCTGATCCACGCGTTCCACACGAAGCACAACCAATCCAAAGGTAGGCAGTGGAGTTTGTCCACCTGGCTGCATCAAGTCTTCTGCCTGCTGCTCCGGATGGGAACGGAGGGGCATGCCAGGCGCGTCCCATGCGAATTGACTTCTGGCTTTGTCTGAGAGTGCTTTCCATGCTCTCGTGCGCGCTCTCAACCACTTTTCATCATCTCCCTCACCAACGATGCGCAGGCTCCCTCTGAGTCGAAACTGCTCCCTGGTGCGTGTGAAGTACCAAGATGCTTCTGCACGATCGCAAGCCTTCGTTTGCTTCACTTTGGCGCTACGTAGGTCCGTCACGAAGGTCACACACCGTTCCATCTCTTCGTCTTGGTCTCCTTCGCCACCACCTTGGCCGTCCCAGAACTGCTTCAAGAACCCGCGAAACACCACCGTGCGACACCTCGGACCGCCATTGGCATCCACGGTGGCCAAGGACACGTACTTGACGTGCGCGTCTTTGGCGTTGGCGGAAAGCGCGAGGCGCAGAGGTGCAGTCCACGTCGGCGGCGGCATGCCGTCCTCGCACGTCTGTTCGGTGGCGGGTCGGTGCCACGTGGGGCGTGTCTTTCCACGTGGACGAATGAGGAAGTGACACGTGGATGGGTGAGAAAGGAGAGGAAAGCGAAACACGCAGGTGCGACTGGGCGATGGAATTGGAAGGATGACGTGCAGTGATGTGCGCGCTTTGGGAATGGTTGGGAGCAGACATGGGTCATGGAATGGAAGGAGGAAGGAACGCTGATTCAAAGTGATTGGACTACGTTTGCTCGGGAGTTGATGGAACGCGCCAGGCTCGGCAAGTCAGAAGCGGGTGAATCTTGGCATGGCACGGATGCGCGCAGGGCGGGAGGCAAGATGGCAGAGCCGTGCAGGTGTTGCGATGGTCACGTCTGTCGAAACAATGGACACATAAATCAAACAAAACCGCAATTTGTCTCCTGCCTTGCCAATAGAATGCTAAGCTGCAGAAGTCGAGGGAGCCACAATTCTCCTCCACTGCGACGCAAGGCCTCCGTTGCCAGGCGATGGATCTTCCTGCATTTGCCGCACCAGTCTTCACTCCACAGCAAACAGTTCGACGTCGAACACCAGCGTCGAATTGGGTGGAATCACCGGTGGGAATCCACGTGGTCCATAGCCGTAGTCCGGCGTGCACGTCAACGTCGCACGTTCGCCGACGCTCATCTGTTCGCAACGTTGCCAGGCGCGACCTTGGATGTCAGCACTCGTCTCCACGAACCAGGCATTCGAGCTGCACTTCGCTTCGTTCAAACGGCGTTGCACGCACCTGCATCACACCTTCGTCCCAACCTGCGACGCACGTGGCGCGGTCAGCTCGCCGTCCATCTCGCGCGTAGGTTCTACGTCCGCATGCTGCACGTACCTCGAATGACTTGTCCTACGCCGATGCGGAAGCGGAACTTCTCACCACGATCGCGCGAGGAGTCGAACTTCTGTCCGTTCGCAAGTGTACCTGTCGATGCGTCAGCCGCACGCTTCGACGTGGCAGCACGACGTGTTCGCGTCGTTCCGAGCTCGCCTCTTGGCGCATGCGGGAAGCGGTTCCTGCGCACCTGTGTAGTGCACGGTCACGGTTTGGCCGCGCATGGGCTTGGTGGTGCCGTCGCCGGCGCGGATCACGTCGCGCGTGACACCCATGACGTCGTCTGCACGGTTCTGGACGTGTGTTGGGCGAGGTGGGACGTGCACGTGCGTCGATGTGTGAGAACGAGTCGACGAACAACAACGCGAATTACACGGAAGGATCTTGGACGTCGTCGAATTTGGCCAAGAGGTACGCGCGCTTGTCTTCCCGTCCAAGTAGCTCGTCCCACTCGTAATAGGGGATGTTCAAGACATCCCAACCCAACGCATGGAGCTGCTTCTGCTTCAGCACGGTGTGACCCAGAAGCACCTCGTCTGTGCGAGACAAGTGAGAAGGACCATCCACTTCGATGGCAAGGTTGCGTGCCGGGATGGTGATGTCCACGGATATTCCAGAAACGTTGTCCTCTTCCACATGAGCCAAGCCCATGGTCCTCAAAGCATCGGAAACCTGCCTCTGGTAAAAACTCACTTGCTTGCTCTGCTGCCGTATCTCCTTTTCCCAGAAAAGGGATGCCAAGTCACGCAGACGAGACGTCCCTTCCGAGTCCGCTAAGGCGGAGAAATCGATCCCACGTGGACCGTCCAGCAAGAGAACCTGGTGGACCTGCAAAAGACTGTACTTGTTGTCGCGCAAAGCAGACCCTCGTTGAACGACCTCTTCCCAAACTTCTCGAAACAAAGAAGTTTCGTGCTCTCCCAATATCGCCAGTGCCCAAAGACAATTTGTCAGTTGCTGAGAGGTAAAAGAGGACACTCCGCCATCGGCAAGCGCCCAACCTCTCGGGATCAAATCCATGAATGCCCTTCCAGGATGATAGTTCAACGATGCAAAAGCCCATATTGCGCTGCACAGTTCCCTGGCCTTGAAAGTGGAAAGCTCGCACTCTATGCACCGTTTTGCTAACGAGGAGAGGAATTCAGTGCGGTGCTTTGTCGTTGCCAACGCCCATAGGATGTTGGACAGGTCCCTGGGTGCAAACTCTGGAAGGAGGATCTCTGCGCGCTTCAGAAGCATCTCCGTTTCAGTCCTGTACCTGGAGACTCCGCCCAATCCGGCCAAGGACCAAAGCAACCTAGCTAGTCCACGGGACTTCAACTCTGCTTTCTGTGCAAAGGCTTGGTCGAGCAATGCGACAACCCTCTGATCCCTGCTAAGTTTTAACTTCTCAATCTGATGCCATTTTTCCCTCCTTGTGATTTGCATCAAGCTCTCCAGTGCAGCGACGACGTTCAGCACCGAAATTCCCTCTCCTCTGGGCAGCTGTCTGGCGAAACAGGCATCCAGGATCTCTTCCACGTTCTCCATGCGCATGAGTTTCGTGTTGAAACGATGGACGGTCTTGGAAGATAGCTTCACACCCAGTTCTTCTCGCCGCAGGTCCCTCGCTGGTGCGCTTGGTTCGGTCGCTTCCGTTTCGGCGGCGGTGCGTTGGTCGAACAGTTCGACATCGTCGAATTCGGACCAGGATCCTTCTCTTCTCTTGTTCCGTTGGTCTTTCGGCATCTTCTTCTTCGTCACCTTCCCTTTGTTTCGAATTCGTTGCTTCTGGGCATCTCTGGAAGCTTGCACCCAATCGAAGGTGACTTGGTTCAACGGTGGTGCGTCGTCGGCGTACATGGGCCGTCCCGTCGCTTCTCCTGCATCCCTTCCTTCCCCGTCCACGCCTCCAGAACGGTGCTTGCATCCCACGCGTGCCTTCCTGCTCCTCGCAACCGCCGCACTGGTCCTCCACGACGCGCCAGCCGCCGCCAACGCCATCTTCCACGTGCGCCAAACGTCGGCCGACACCGCCTCCACGTGGACGTGTCTACGTTTCGTTCGTGGTGGAACCCGAACTACGTCCGGGTCAATCCCACGTCACGTTCCCAATCGAACCCGAGCTCGTTTCCCTTTCGATCCGGTCGAAGCTCGGGTTCGAACCGAAAGGAGCGGCGCACGTGGCATGCGCGAAGCAATGCGCTCGGAGCGGACGACGTGCAACGTGCAGCGCACGAGACAGGTGCATGCGGCAGACGGAAGGTGCTTGGATGCAAGAAGCTGGTCCGCCTAGCCTTTCTCGAGGTCCTGCACCGTCGTCGAAGGGCCTGGACCGGCCTCGACGTCACGTGCGCGTTCCTGTTCGACGAGATCCGACAGCATTTGCTCCTCCACTTGCAGCTTCTGCAGCTGGTCGGAAACGAGCTTTCGTGATCGTTCCAACGCATTCGCCTGAGCTTCCAGAGCACGCAACACCTCCTTCGCACCCGGAGGAGCACGCTTCCGTTTCGGCTCTGCAGTCGGCGCGAGCAAGGTGGGCGCGTACTCCTCCATGGAATCTGGCGCCATGTCCGTCCCAACGGCCTCGACGAACGCTCCGACGCCACGAAGCACGCGCACGCACGACGCTTCGATGCGCTTCCTGCGCGCTCCGACGTCACTCTCCTGCCCACGTTCCCCTTTCGCATGTGCCATGGCCCGCCGAGGATCCCCTCTCATGACCGGAGGCGAGGGATCCTCCTTCAAGGGGTGCAGTACGGGGACGTGAGGCGCAGAGGATCCTGGTCCGAGCGCAGCACGCGCAGCATGGTGCGGAATGGAGTTCAAAACGATTGGGAGCAGCCAGACGTGCACATGCGTCCAGGTGGGAGGACGAGCGAGAACGAAGGCGTCGTGACCATGGCGAAGGGAAGGGGAGGGAAGACGGAAGGCTGGAAAGGAGAAGACACGCCGCGGATGGACAGGCGGAACGCTGGATGGGTGGACGAGGAGCCCACACCGTCTGGCAAGCCCAGTGCCAAGAAGCGAAAGGTGAAAAGAGCCTTTCGCGAAATCAACTGGGACGAAATCGGCAAGCGTTGCATGGAAGCACCGTCCAAAGAGGAGATCAAGTGCTCCCCTGTGCATCGCATGAGAGAGTACTGTCGCCTGCACAATGCACTGTTCACGAGAGACAAAGATATTTCAGGACAAATCTACAAGTTCACTGTGCAGCAGATCAAGACGTACTTGACGGAAAGCTTAGAAGTGGACTTGGAAACGGTCCTCTCCATCGTGCCTTGGGGGGTCCCTGCAGGGAAATACGCGGCTTTGGCCAGGGTCATCAACTTTGTTGTGAGCAGAACGAATCCCTTCGCTTGCAAAATTAAGGAGCAACAGGCTAGGGAGATCGTCATACCTACGCGAGTAGGATACGAGGTTCGATTTGATGTGCTGAAAGATCTGGTGCGTGCAGAGGAGTGACATATGTACAGCTGCCAGATGGCAAGTGCGATTTTGTGCAAATTGTAGTGCTGACACCGTTCTGCTTTCACACGCACGCCAGGGAATTCTTGGCAAGCTTACCACCAGTGCCTACAAGAACGTTCCTCCGCTTGAGGAGGACCGTTGGATTACGGAAGGTAAGGACGCAAACGCTCGCACACCCCATGACGGTCGTGGCACAGGCCTTTCCAGCATATTTGGCAATCTTTCTCGCAAAGAATTGCTTTGCTTGACAGACACTGCGCTTCAGACCTTACTAAGACACCCTGCCATCCATCAACCTTACGACAAAGACGAGCAACAGATCCTCCATCAAGTATTGGAAGGTGCAGAGCTTTTGCAGCACGCATCCAGCAGCATCAGTACCTCGGATGGGCAAGGGCTTGAGGATGTTTCGCACAGACCCACTGCAGAAGACGAGTTCCTCAACCGTGCCTTTGACCTTTGGGAGGACCAGCAGCTTGCATCCAGCCAGGACTTCCTGAATCTGTCTCAGATGCTCCACCTGCCATTGACTCAGAATCAAGACGAGGGCAAGGACGGTTCGGACTATCCATCCGCTCCCTTTCCAAGTGGTTGTGCACCTATTCCAACCCATCCGCTGTAACGGCAGGTGCGTTTCCCGATGGATGCATTTCTTCGGACGATGGACGATTGTCCTTCGGACCGGTCCACGGCAGCCCATCCCACCGTTCCCTTTCGTCCTCCTTCTCTCACGTACGTCCACTCATCCCTCCTCCATCGCTTGGTGGTCGATGCACGATTGCTTCCACTCCACCAACACCATTGCCCTCTGGCACTGCTGTCGTCGTCCATCCATCCACTCCTCACTCAACCTGCACGTCACGTGTATGTGCTGGAACCGCCCCACCCGGGTGCCCAAGAACCTTCCTCTGCGGGGACGGTCCCCACCTCCCCATCTTCCCGGGGAGATCTCCGGTCCGGATCGGGAGAGTCGACCGTGGCCCGCAAGATCCCGCCGCATTCCGGATCCGCCGGTCGACCCGGGGAGATCTCGGGTCGATCGGGTGGACGTTCGGGTTCAACTTCGGTTTGAAAGGGGAGACGTTCGGGGTTGCCATCCAGGAAGGGAGACACACGAAGACGTATCAACCGTCAAATCCATCGTGTCGGAGACACACGGACGTGGAAGACACGCGCACACGTGCAAGCAGCCGAAGCGAGAGAGGAAAGATGGCGCAGCAAGGCGAAGGAAACGCCCTGGCGGACATGGAACGTGCCAAGGCCATCCGGACGGCGGTCGGAGAGACGAAAAACAAGCTCGACAAGAGGTTGAGGGAGACCCAACTGGCCGTGGAAATCATGAAAGCCAAGCTCGACCTGCTGGCGGACCTGGCCGAAAGAACGGACGAAGAAAAGATCGATATCCTGTTCGACGTGTGGGATAGCGATTCCGACGGTCAGATCTCCTTCAGCGAACTGGCCATGGGAATGAGGCGGTTCGATCCGGTGTGCTCGTTGCCCGACAACACCAAAGCTGCAATGATTGCAATGCTGAGCCACGACGACAACCGCAACCAGCATCTCGACAGGAAAGAGTTCGCAGATTTCATCGAAGACCTCACCGACAGTCTGGGAGTTGAATTTCACGACGTAGCAGAGCTCATGATCCTGCAGTCGACGGAGAAACTTCTGAACGAAGAATACGAATCAGCAGTATTCAGCCTGGTAGAGCCGCTCGCCGAGGCCCAGATCGTGGACATTGAAGAAGAGTTTGACAACATCACCGATGAACGGATGATGAGACTCTTTGATCTGTTTGACAGAAATCACGACGGAGAGATCCAGTTTAGTGAGGTGGCTTATGGGTTAAAGAAGCTAAACCCTACGGCGTCATTGGAGGAAGCTCGATCTGCAGCAGTGGAGTGCATGCTTGCTTTCGACGAAGATTATAACCGCACCCTCTCTTACCCTGAATTTTGCATATTCATTCGCAGAATCATGTATCTGGGTGGTCTTAAGTTCTCTGATGTGGCGGACACGCTAATTACAATGGCTTCTGAGACATCCACGTTCGTGGGAGAAGACAAGGAGACTGCTGAAGACATGGAAAAGCGTGGAGACACAGAAAACATGCTGGAAACATTGGCAGATCGTAGGTTGCATCTGATCTTTGACCTGTGGGATACCGACGGCAATGGCACCATTAGTTTCTCGGAACTTTGCCTCGGACTACGCTCTCTGCAGACGGGTCAGAAGATTGAGGAGACTGCAGCCGATGCTGCATGTGCAATGCTTGCATTTGATGAGGATAGGGACCAGACCATTGACAGAGCTGAGTTTGCCGACTTCATCTACCGTTTCTGCAACGTCTCTGGTTACGACTTCGACAAGGTCGCGGATGAGTTGGTGCTTGTTGCCGCCATCAAGGAAGATAAGCCGGAGGAAGTTGAGGCACTGAAGAAGGCGGAATCTGCCGTGTTAAAGTCCATCAAAGAGGGCGGGGACAAGCTGTCCAAGCTTCAAGCCTCTGCTTGAACAAGCTCAGTCCCTGGAAATGGAATGCATGCAACACCTAGCCGAAGCCGTCTGTCTTAGCAACTCCTGCGTATGTATCATTCACGTAACTCTTTATTTTGCCTAGGAAGCAGCAAGCTCCTGAGCAGCCCGATGCGCGCATTGGACGTACAAACGCACCGCCTCCGCACATGCAAGGGTATCTTCGCTGTGTTCCTTGTAGCACTTGGTACACGAATCCCTTTCCGCCTTGCAAGGAACCTCCATGCTTGCATTCCTCGCGTGCTCGCCTTGGATTTCGTCGATCCATTCTCTCACGCGTTCCACTTCTTCTCCTTCCCGTTTCAACAGCAGCGATCCAAAGCGTTGGCTGCGTTCCACAGCTTGTCGCAAGGCGTGTCCAGGCGGCAGGCCAAACGCCTCCAACTCTTCGTCGAATGGGCGATGCGGAGCTGGTCGGCCATTCAGCTTGTCCAGCAGTCCTTTCGATATCTGAGCCGATGCACGTCCATTTCGCGAGCGAAAAGACACGCGGTCAGCACCTCTCGCAACGCGTCGCTTTTGGCTCCACGACGCAGCGAAAGCCTGGCAAATCCAACAAAACGGCTGTTGTCATCCACGTACCCGAATGTTGAACTTAGGCGCGCTCCCTTCTTCCCCGTCGTCCTCTTCGTCTTGGAACGGCGAAGAAGGCACGCTTGCGCGCACTCCCATCGCACGCACGTCGCGTGGTCGTGACGATGGAGACGAGCCACAAAGGTTTGTGCGTTGGATGGAACCACACAAACGACCTTGGACGGGAGGAACGAAAAGGAAGACACATGCAAATGCAACTTGTGAAAGTAATTATACGACGGTTTGCGCGGACATGGCAAGCCGTTAAATCTTGTGGTAGCGCGGACGTCCAAACGAGACGCCTTGTGGCAAACGACGCGATGGAGAGATGAAACAAGAATTATCGGACGAATGTTTGGTTGTAGGATTTCATCGGCATTGTCAATGTGGAGAAAGTCCCCCATAACGACCGCGTTCCTCACGCGCGATTATGACGAGGAGCTCCAACGATGGACAATTGCGAAGGCTTTCCTTGGATTCGTGCTTGAAGAATGGCTTCCGACTAGCTCGGACAGCTCCCACACACTAGTGCATAATTGCAAGGGGAATCCTTGATGGCTATAAACCTTTCCAAGACATGCCACTACCACGGCAATCCATGGATTAATTGAGTTGTAATAAGTTTACCTCACCATTTGTGCATCTCTTTGTCGTCCTTTTCGACCATCATGCGAGAGAATTTCGTCAATGAATATTACTATTGCAAGTGATCTTATGTTCCTTCCGTTGATTTATGCGGAAGATTGAAGTGCCGCGAAAGCAACACTCATAATAGCCTTTGGCAATGAACATTGCCTATGTCATCACCGCTTCTTTTAAGATTCAACTCTAGGGCGGGCATGCCACTTCCTTTATATGTCCTTGAAATGCAGAGGAAATGCACAGCCTAGATCACATCATCATTGGTCTTCAGGGCCACAACGAAACATTTACATCATCTAACCACCGCAGTGGAAATGAAAAGGCGAAGGGATACAATGCCATGTATCAATAGAACACAAGCTCCACAATTTCGACCATCCCCTTTTCCTACGTTTCCAATGCAATACTTTCGTATTCGAATCGACGCAATGCTCGAGGTTGTAAGTCCAAGTTGGACGAGCATTTTAAGATGGCCCCTCGTTGGTCTTAAAGCGGGGAAAATGGCTATGGCACAAAGTAGCTTTATATTCATTTTGATGTGAAGCGAGTTGGTCCTTCCATTTCACTTGCTTCACTCGCATTGCTGATCTATGCGTCTTCTTCATTCTAGCCTGTAGTTCGCAAACGCGTTCGTGCGCTGCCTTCCCTCGTTCCGAACTGCCGTTCGGATTCAACCTTTCCTACGTGACACATTGGATTGGGAAGATCTCGTGGGGATCCATCCTTCGTTCCCCTCACCCGGGTCCGTTTTCCCGCCAGATCGTGTGGCCAGACGTGGCCAACCGTGGACCCTGGGGCCCCTTCCCGCCAAAATCGGGGGGAACGTACGCTGCGTCGCACCTTTTCCGACCGTCGCGAACGTCTCGGAGCTCGCACGTCTGGATGCCTGCCGCTGCAGCAGTCCAAGCAGTCGCGGAGGAGGTGCGTGAGAAGGCAAGAGGGAAGGCGGAGGCAAGTGGAAGACACGTGGCTGACCGTGGGACGCCGCGACGAACAGGTTGGGCTTGGGAAGAAAGGAGAGATGGATGCGAAGGATGCAAAGCTCGAGCCCGAAAACGGGCTCAAAGAGACGTCTTCCGAGAGTGAAGAGGACTTGGGCGAAAAGCTCCTTCCCGACGACGTGGCAGCAGAGGAAAATCGACTCCACGAGGAAAGGGAAAGACACCTGAAGGAAGAACAAGAAAAGGGGGTCAAACACATGCAGTCCAGATTGCCACAGGCGCGCTTCAAGCAATTGGATCTTCTGCTCGATCAAACAAAGCTTTACAGCCAGTTCTTGGAAGAGCAAATGCACATGATTGAGAAGAAGACGGACAATGAGAGTGAACAGGAGCCTGATGGCCAAAAGAAACGGAAAGCGTCGCCAACAAGAAGTTCAGCAAAGAAACAAAAAATTAGCGAGCAGGAAGAGCTCAGCAGGGCAACAAAGGACCTGGTACCCCTCATTAATGGGGAGCTGCGTGAATACCAACTCAAGGGAATCAAGTGGATGATTTCTCTTTACCAGAATGGCATCAATGGTATTCTGGCGGATCAGATGGGACTTGGAAAAACGGTCCAGACTATCGGCTTCCTCTCCCACCTGCGATCAAAGGGGGTGCTTGGGCCTTTTTTGATCATAGCTCCGCTGTCAACGCTACCTAATTGGATATCAGAGGTGGAGCGATGGTGCCCCTCGATGCCAGCTCTCCTGTATCATGGCACGAAAGAAGAAAGGGCACATATTCGGAGCAAGTGCCTCCCAACTGGACCCGCCAATGAGAAGTTTCCAGTGATTGTCACCAGCTATGAAATTATCATTGCAGATCGAAAGTTCCTGCAGAAGTATCTGTTCAAGTATTTGGTGGTAGATGAAGGACACCGCCTGAAGAACTACGACTGTAAGTTGTTAAGGGAACTGAGACAGCTACATTGTGCAAACAAACTGCTACTCACTGGGACACCTCTGCAGAACTCTCTGCCTGAGCTTTGGTCTCTGTTAAACTTCATCCTTCCTGATGTGTTCAGCAGTCTCTCAAACTTTGAATCTTGGTTTGATTTTAGTGCGCTACAGGAAGGAAAGACGGAAGAAGTCGTTGCCGCAGAGCAGAGGGACAAGGTGATCAGCAAACTCCACTCTATTCTCCGCCCTTTCCTTTTGAGGCGGGTGAAGGCAGACGTGGAGCTCACGCTGCCAAGGAAACAAGAAATTATTCTGTATGCGCAGATGACTCCACTTCAGAAGCAGCTGAATGAGAAGCTTCGAGACAAAACTTTATTGAAAACGCTGCAGGAGAAGTACGTGAAGGAGGGTGGAACTGGAGTTGGCCAGCTCTCCAAACTGAACAACATGCTGATGCAAATGCGGAAGACGTGTAATCACCCTGATCTTGTGACTGGGGACTACGAGAATGAGCCTGACTTCCCGCCAGCCAAAAAGCTGAGGAAGGACTGCGGGAAATTGCAGTTGCTGGACAGACTGCTGTTGAAGCTCCATGAAAAGGGCCACAAAGTCTTGATCTTTTCCCAGATGACAAAAATGCTGGATATTCTTGAGTACTATCTCGAGGAGATGGGTCACAACCCTTGCCGCATTGATGGTTCAGTAAGCTATCAGGACCGCCAGTCCCAGATGAAATCATTCAACAGCGATCCGAACGTGTTCTGCTTCTTGTTGTCCACCCGGGCAGGAGGTCTTGGGATTAATCTGACTGGTGCGGACACAGTGATAATCTACGACAGTGATTGGAATCCACACCAAGATCTGCAAGCCATGGATCGCGCGCACAGAATTGGTCAAAAGAAGCCAGTTCTTGTGTTTCGACTGGCCACAGCAAATAGTGTTGAAGGCCGTATGCTCAAGCGTGCGAATGAAAAGCTTGTCCTTGACAAGATTGTTATGAAGAACGGTGCCTTCCTGCAGGAGGAGAGTAGCAAGAAAACTTCGTTGAGCGCTGAGGAGCTCCTTAGCATGTTAGCAAATCAGCATGAGTCCGGCGATCTGGCACAGAAAGGAGAAGTAGACGAGAAAGCTCTCGAGCTCATTCTTGACCGCAATAGGCTTGAGAGGGATCCTGAACTGATGAAGAAGGCCAAGCCTCTGCCGCCCATTGGCGTAGGCTACACCGTGCTCGAGGAACAAAAAGGAGAAGGTCTCCTTTCCGGTGTGGAGTAGAAATTGCATTGGGCAAACGAATCTGTTTCATTTGTCCAGAACAAGCATTGGTGCTGCCCAGCTCAGGGGATGCAGTGCTGCTTGATGCTTCTCAGGTCGCGAAACTCATTGAGCGATGATCATTTTGATATCCTGTATCTTACGCAGAATGAGCTGCAGAGAGTGTTCTCTTGTAAAAATACAAGCTGTCCTACTTCAGAACCTCTGATTCTCTGCGAGCTGACTTGTGCAGTACGAGGTCTGTTACCAGGCTCACCTTACGCTGCTAGCTTTGGACTGATGCAGAATGGCAGCAGTAACGGTTGCTAAATGCATCCTACTCTCCTTGCCTTGGACTGAGTTGAATGATATACTCTGCAAGTTCTTAGCCTATGGCTAGAAATTGGAGAGAACAGAACAAAACTTGGCTTGCAAACGAACTCTTCCAATGTCAGGAGGCTTCAAACGACCAGGATGCGTATATTCACGCTTGGCAATGCGAGACAAAGACCAGATAATTCTCTTCATGATTCGTGCTTGTGAGGTTGCGCAATGTCTGGCTCCCTCTTGCAAGCTTGTTTCTATCTGCTTCAATCGCTGGAGTATTCCTTTGGTAGCTTCATGATGCGTCCGGAACTTGTTGAGCGATGCCCGAACACAGTCCCGGTCGACATGGCAGCTATCCTTCAAGCACTCATCCGTTCTTTTCCAGGACGTCCCGTCCATACTCACACGTGATGGCATCCCATGCCCTTGTCCTTGCACGTTTGATGGGATTGGGCCACGTGGCATCGCTCCAATCCTCAACATGGCCCAAGGAGAGAAGAAACTCTGGTGAGGATCTTCTCGGGAGGCAACTGCCAGCTCATCCGACGTTTACGTGTCGGGAATCGTCATGGCGATAGCGAACGCGTTTGCACGTGGAAGGAGCTTCCTGCGCACGTTCTGCGTGCGAGGAGCGGCGTCTTTCGCTGGAACCGTAACCTGCGACGCACTGGTGGTAGGAGCCGGACCAGCGGGGCTCGCATTCGCGATCCGCATGCGTCAAATCGATCCAGCGAAGAGAGTGGTGGTGCTGGAAAAAGCAATCGAATGTGGCGCACATGAACTATCCGGATGCGTGATTGATACCAGAGCGCTTGAAGATTTGATTCCCACGTGGAAGGAGGACCAACAATTCCCTGCTTTCGTGGAAGTGGTGGAGAACGAAGTGTTCCACGCCACTCCGAAGGCTTTGAGGCGTATGCCCACGCCACCTGCTATGCGCTCCTCGGACACAGTGGTAGTTTCACTGTCTCAAATGGTGAGGTGGATGGCAAAAAAGGCAATGGACTTAGGAGTGGAGGTGATTCCATCCTGTGCAGCCCAAAAGCCGTGGCTTGCGAACGACAAGGTTGTCGGTGTTGTCACCAGCTCTGGGGAACGTGTGCGCGCTGGCATCACTGCACTGGCAGAAGGATGCCGTGGAAACGTGTCCGAAACCGTCATCGATACGTTTCACCTGCGCAAGGGTCAGGATCCACCCAAATATGGGCTTGGGCTGAAGGAAGTCTGGGAGGTAGAGGCAGGAAAGCACATTCCTGGCCGGGTGTGGAGTATAATTGGGTGGCCACTCGAAGAAAAAGCCGTCGGTAGAGGATTTGTGTACCACGAAAAGCAAAAAGGCCGTGTATCAGTGGGACTTACAGTCGGGCTCGATTACAGCAACCCATATATTAGTCCCTTCAGAGAGTTTCAAATGTTCAAAATGCATCCGAAGGTGCAGAGCCTGCTGGAAGGCGGTATGTGTTTACAATACGGTGCTAGAGCACTCAACGAAGGTGGACTCCAGTCTGTACCGCAGTTGCACTTCCCTGGCGGAGTCTTACTTGGGTGTGCAGGGGGGCTCTTGGACGTTGCCAAGACGAGAGGGGTTCATACCGCGATGATGTCAGGTATCCTTGCTGCCGAGGAGACCAAAAAATTGCAACATGGCATAGATGGAGTAGACAATGCTGGGTATACACGTAGATTGCACGAAAGTTGGGTTTGGAAGGAACTCTACCAGGGAAGGAACGTCCGACCTGGTTTTGCACATGGGTGGCTTTTCGGCCTCGCCAATGCTGCCATGGAGTCTTTCTTCCTAAAAGGGAGAGTACCCTGGACTCTACATCATACCAAGGATGACCGCGAAACCACTGGGCCAGCTGCAGAACACGAGAAGATAGAGTATCCAGAACCAGATGGAAAACTCACGTTTGATGTTCGAACGTCGCTCCTTCGCAGCGGAATCATCCATACACACAACCAGCCATCTCATCTCCTTCTGCATGACGAGAATGTTCCCAGTGAAATCAACTACAACATGTACGCTGGACTGGAGGAGCAGTACTGCCCTGCCAATGTGTTCGAGTACGTGGCAGAAGACACGGGAGACACGAAGCTGCAGATCAATGCCCGAGACTGCCTGCATTGCAAAGCATGCGACATCAAAGATCCCACCCACAACATCCGTTGGACCCCTCCCAAAAATGGCAGTGGTCCGAATTACGAGCATATGTAGCGTTGAGCGCTTTCAGTATGGGAGGGCCGAATGATCCCACCCTCTCTGCATGTACATTGAAATGTTTTGGGTATAACCATGCTTACACGGCGCTTTATTTTGTTGCACTGGTGTCTTATTGCACGCTGTTGAACTTCTCCATGATGGATTGCACTTGGCTCTGTAACCCCATGAGTTTTGCAAGCGCCACTTCTCGCAAATTGTTGGGCAATTCGGCTACTTGTGCCAAATTGATCTCTGTCCCGTCTTCTACCTTCAGTCTTAGGCTCTTCTCGAGGTCCAGAGCATCTCCCTCTCCATCTACGTAAAGTCCTAAGGGGGAACCGTTTTCTGAAAAGAACATTTCACTGGGCTTTGGCGCTCGCTTGGCCGTTGCAGGCATCAGCACCCTTCCTGGAGTCTTTGCAGCTCCTGGACCGGGCGTGGTGAAGGGGAGTTGACGGTTGGGTGTCTTTACGTCTGCCGCAGTGCTTCTTTTGGACCTTCGGAAGGTCGTCCTTGCCTCCGAATGGGACGCTTCCTCTTTTTTGCTACCTCCGTTGCGCGCAACGGTTCTTGGCACGGGCTGCTTGGGTGTGGCAGCAAGCGCCAGTGCACCATCTCCCAGCTTGCAATTGATATTTTGCAGCAAAAGGGCGTCTAGATCTTCAGCGAACTTGTCTCGGAATTCCTGAAGGGGCATTTTCCGCACCTTTTTCGGCATCCTGCGCAGCTGAAGCTTGAGTTCTTGCCTCATCTCTGCGGCCGCATCGTCGGCCATCGCTCGCAGTGCGGCGCATTTCGCCTCCACCTCCGCCTCCAGTGCCTTCAGGGCTTCGTCCAGGTCCATCTCGGACCTCTCTCGACATGATACGTTCGTTTCCACCGGCGCCAGAGGCGCTCTTGCGCGTGTGGCGCGCGGCATCGCCGTGCTTGTCACGTCAATCTGTCGCCACGAAGCTCGACGTTTGAACGAAGACAGCTCTGTCGAACGGACACCCGGTGTCTCCTCGACGGGTCACGGTCCAAGGTAGGAAAAAAGGAGGGAGAAACGTATGAGCTTTGGGAGGATTGGCTCGGGTGCAGTGGAGGCCTCGTCGGGAGCGAACTAACGTGGGGAATGCGACAGGAGGATCGGAGGATAGACGGGATCGATTGCAGCGTGGTTGGACGAGGACGGATCGAGCGTCCTCGACGGGTCATGCGCTTCGGTCCTCCCGTTTTTCCCTCTCAGACTCCCATCCCTTCGGTCCAGGGGGGACCGTTGGCCGGCCCTTTCTCCCCTCGATCGTCTGTGCCATTCCTCTGCGAGGATCGGTCGCAGCACCTCCTCTCTGGGGATGCCAGGATGGATCCAGCCATGGAAACGAACGAACGAACGAATTGGAGAAGCGCCATCGCAAGGAAACGTGGCGGCGTGTTTCCATGGCGGATTACGGACGCCGGCTGGCGGGGAAGTTGACTGCAGACTTGGTGCTGGAATCTCCGCAGGGACTCAATCCCGTGGGAGACTACGAGCTGGACCTGCGGCGGAACAAACTCGCCGTGATCGAAAACCTAGGTGCCACGAGGGACCAGTTCGAAAGCATCGACCTTTCTGAAAACGAAATCATGCGCTTGGACGGGTTCCCGAAGCTGCAAAGGCTCGAGCAGCTCCTCCTCAGTAGAAATCGGATCTACAGGATCGAAAGGAGGATAGGAGGTGAGCAATGGCAAACGATGCATCGGCGTGGGCGAACCGACGGGGAGATTGAAGTGCTGACAACCGCTGGCTCGTTGGCTTGCGCTTCCACAAAGAATCGATTCCCAATCTTACGCGACTCATCTTGACGGGAAATAAAATCAACAATCTGCAGGATCTGGACCCGCTGGAGGTCCTACACAAGCTGGAAATGCTCAGTCTGATCGACAACCCAGTGGCGAAGAAGTTGCATTACAGGTTGTATGCGATATACAAGATTCCAAGCCTAAGAGTGCTTGATTTTCAAAAGGTGAAAGATGCCGAGAGGAAAGAAGCAAACGAATTGTTTGGCACAAGGGAGGGGACAAAGGTCATCAGGGCTTCAGAAACGACACCTGAGGAGGAGCAGGAACCTGTGGCCGAAGTAGAGCGCCCTACTCCAGAGCAAGTGGCTGCATTGCGATTGGCAATAGCGAACGCAAAATCTCTAGAGGAGGTATCCAGACTAGAAGAAGCGCTGCAGCGTGGTCAGATTCCTGAGGAAATAAAGCAGGCAGCGATGGCCCAACCCATGGAGGAGGGTTGATGGGTCCTGAAAGCAAGAAAAAAACTTGCAAAACCTTTTTTTCGATTAAAGTTGTGGGAGGATGTGGACAGGAATGTGGCGTTTCTCAAGCAATGCGTGCACGACTCACAAGCTGCTGTCGCTGAAGTTCTTCCACAATTTGCTCCATTGCACCCTCACCAACTGTGAAGGAAGGGCAACGCCGCATGCACTGCCTTCCATTGCCAAGTGGGGTGACAGGCAGGCAGTCACACGTGCAGACCTCGATCATGTTGCCATCAGGGTCGTGGAAGAAGACCTGCTCGATTTTCACCATGTGCTCAACGACAGAGCTCTTCACATAGTTGATCCCATGCCTGGTCAAGCTTGATTCTACTTCTTGCAGGCTGTCACACGTGAAAGAAATGTGGTCTCCCTTGGGGTTGATCGGCAACTGTCTTGGCGAACTCCTGTTGCCAAGCTTCAGGAGGTGTATGCCGATTCCGTAGTTGAAGAGCCTTCACATGCAACGAAAGATGTACACACACGTTTTCAGGTCAGCACATACTCTTGGGCGATCACAGCACAAGCAACGCCCGAACTCATTGGCTCACCATGCACCATCGAAATCGAAAGAATCTGGACGCTTGATCTCGACGAACCCGAGGACATCTCGATAGAACTCGAGCGACTTGGATAGGCTTGAGCACACTCGGCTGATGTGGTTGATTTGTCGCAAGGGGAGGGGTTTTTTTTCCCTTCCTCTGTCTTGTCTGAGATCTTCCAACCAATCCCTCGGTTCCAGCACTTCCTGGGTGCTCCTTTCGCTCCCGCTCTCTCCTTGCGATCCGGTGCCACTCCTTCCATCCCGGTTCCCGTGTTTCTTCCATCGCTTCGTCCCACCTTCCGGCTCGTGTGTCGCTGCTGGTTCCAGCTGCCTTCTTCCACGCGCACTCGTGCGTTCCGACGCCATCGTGCCAACGGCCACCACCGATCTGGTTCCATCCGGTTGCTCGTCCGATCCTTGATCGGAGATCCCTCCGGTTCGAACCCGGCCTCGTTCGGGTTTGAACCCGGACGCCCTCGGACAGAAAGGTCGGTGGACGACGTGTCGGAGACGTGACACGTGACACGTGATCTCCCGCCAGAATCCGGGGGACGGGTGTCGGAGATGCTGAGCTGGCACCTGGGTCCGTCCCTCGAGAACCGTGTTCCCGCGAGATCTCGAGCACCACACGCGATGCGCACGTGCTGGGAGATCGCCACCGTGGACGAAACACGTGCACGTGGGACGCGGTGCGGCCGTGGAAGCGGAAGGAGGAGCCGGGAGAGACGCCAGCACCCGCGGTCGAGCGTGTGGATGGGCGAAACGCGAGACCGACACCAACAGGAGGCACGTCTCCCCCACGTAGCACGAGGATCCCACCAACGACGGATCGCCAAGGAGCGTCGAACATGCTTTTCGTATGCACATGCGATGCAAGAACATCAGCATCCTCCTTCCACCCTCAAACAACGCAGCAACGCATGCATGCGATGCGGATAAAACACCCTCGCGAAGAAGCGGAGCACGTGTCGAACCGTCCTGCTCCTTCGTGGCGACCGAAACAACCTTCCGTTCCACTTCCAACTACATCGCCATCCTCCAGTTCCGTCGGAACGCATCCCAACGCCCTCGTCGTGGTATTTCACGGCTGCAGATCATGGATTTGCATGCGCATTTCGCTTGTTCCTATCCACATTTCGTCGAGTCTCGGAAGCCTTGCGTCCGTTCATGTCCTCGCATCCGTCGTTCGCAAGGAGGCGGAAGTATACGGTCCGAAAGCGGCAGATCGTGTGGAGTCTGTTGACGGTGGGATTGCTCGTCGTTTGGCTGGCCGTGTATCGATCCACGCGCACGAAACGAACCGTGAGAAACGCATGCGATCCCAACGTGTCGCGGCTGGGCGTGTATGGAGAAGTCGGAGACCCGCAGATCCGCGCTTCGTCTCCTTCGCCAACCGCCAGAGCGCTTTTTCGACAAGGTATGGCCCTTGCTTACGGGCTGGCCATGGAAGAAGCGCTCAAGACGCTGGAAGAAGCCGTCCGGGAGGATCCTTTCTGCGTCATGTGCCACTGGGGGTTGGCATACGTGGTCGGACCCAACTTCAACAAAGACCTGACGGACGACGAACGAAAGGCGTGTGCCAGTTCCATCAGTACTGCAGAAAGGCTTCTTCAGGCTGACAAAGCGCAGAGGAAGAGAAGCCGTATGTATGATCTGGAAGCCGCGTACGTTGGTGCAATGTCGTTACGTTTTCCTGAAAGCGAACGGGAATGGATTGCTGGTGGCGGGGAGTGGGGCTTCTCTGAAAAGTATGCTGATGCAATGGAAAGAATGTGCTTTCAGTTTAAGCAAGAAGTCACTCCTTGCGTGCTTTACGCCCAGGGCATGATGGAATCTACTCCCTGGAGGTACTACCAAGATAATGGCGGGCTCAAGCCATCGATGCAAAGGGTATACCTCATGTTGAGAAGTATCCTGTCCACCAAACAAGGCGCGTATCATCCTCAAGCCCTGCACTTGATGATACACCTGACCGAAGCTGCTCCAGCAGTTGCAGGGCGTGCGCTCGGAGAAGAGGCCGCAGATCGCTTGGCAGCCATGGCTGGTGACAAGTATGGGGTGACGCACCTGCTTCACATGCCAGGGCACACATACCTGCGGCTTGGTCGGTGGACTGACTGCGTCCGTGTCAATGAGAGGGCGGTGGAAGCAGACCAGCTCTGGATAAAAAATTGCCTGCAACCCTACTACCCTAGACATCAAAGGGCACAACTTGTGGCAGGAGCAATGATGTATGGCAACGTAAGCATAGCTCTCCAGCATTCGTTTTCAGTTGCTGAAATGAAGACCGATGGAGATCTCATGTCCATGACCCCGCCACTAGACGTTCCGCGTGCGTTTCCTGTTGTGCTTGCTCGCTTTGGGATGTGGAAAGAAATTTCCCATCTACGACCCCTCTTTGCAGATATTGGGGATGATGCTTCATTGCTGGGCGGAGCTTTCACTTACTGCATTTGGAAGTACACAGAAGGACTTGCACTTGCAGGCATGGGTAACCTGGACAGTGCGCTGGAAGTTCAACGGCAGCTTGAGCGTGCTGCATCTCAGGTTCCTCCCGATGAAATCCCGCCTGAGCACAGGTTTTGGCCTGCTCATCAGGTGCTAGCCTCGACCATGGTGCTGACTTTGAAAGCGCGTTTGTCCCAGCTTCGTTCGGAGATCCCACAGGCAATCCTCTTGATGGAAGAGTCTATCCGACGGCATATACCCATCCCATACATGGAGCCTGAGCATTGGTACCTCCCTTTGAAGCAGTGTTTGGGCAAGTTGCTACTCGATGACAAGCAGTACACGAAAGCCATTCGTGTTTATCTTGAGGATTTGGAAGACCATCCTCTGAACGCATGGTCCTATCTAGGACTTGCTCAGGCTTATCGCCAACGCGATGGGAATGGGTCTGCAAAGGCCATTCACCATTACCATCGTTTCCAAGATGCATGGGCCAATGCTGAAGTGCCCATCCGCAGTTCCTGTTGTGAGTTCGGTTGTTGATTTCTCCTGCAGTTTTCGCCATGACGTGGTAAATTTTCCTGTGCATGTCTTTGTTGCACGCCCCTCATCCACTGCTTCTCCAGGTCGTTCCAGCACGCCGACCAACCGCCTTTCCTCGCTCCTCGGATCCAACCTGGCAGCTCCCAGCTTGGACCCCCCTGCCTGCTGCCCCCTTCGACCGTTGGGCTCCCGGAAGGCGGCGGAGGCGGGTGTTGTCGACCGTCGGTTCGTCGGAGATCTCCACCGATGGATTGGGAACCGACCTTCCAATGGATTGGGAACGAGTCTCCAATCCCATCGAAAATAGACCCGAAAGGAACGTGCACGAAGGTCCTTTTCGACGCACAAACGGAGGAAGATGGCGCACGCGCGCACGTGTTCGGCACTCCTGCGACGAGCAAGGCGCAGCAGCGCAAGCTGGGGACGATGGAAGAGCAGCGCGAGCTCCGAAGCGACCTCCGATGGAAGCGAAGGCGAACACGAAGAAGACATCCAACGCACGATCGGCTTCATCGGCGCAGGGAAGATGGCCGAAGCGCTCATCCGCGGATTCGCTGCGTCCGGACTCGTGGACACAAGCAGCATGTCGGCTGCAGACCTCTCTGCCAAACGAAGGAAAGCCATGGACGATATGGGCGTGCACGCGCAGAAAACGCTCGAGTCCGAAGCAGGGGTGGGCAACGCCGACGTTGTCGTCTTGGCGGTCAAGCCGCAGGACGTGCACGCCATATTGGAACGCATCGAGCTCCAACAGGACCAGCTGCTCGTTTCTGTGGCTGCTGGAATCACCTGTGCATCGCTTGAGAAGACCTTACCTCCGAACTCGAGAGTCATACGGGTCATGCCCAACACGCCTGCGTTGGTAGGTGCAGGTGCAACTGCATACTGCTTGGGCCAACATGCCACGGAAGAGGACGCGGATGTTGTGCAAAAACTCTTCTCTTCGATTGGCTGCGCGATTCGGGTCAAGGAATCCCTCATGGATGCGGTCACCGGACTCAGCGGGAGCGGACCTGCCTATTGCTTCTTAGTGTTGGAAGCCATGGCAGACGGGGGTGTCCTGGCCGGATTGCCAAGAGATACGGCAATCAAATTGGCCGCGCAAACTATGCTTGGGGCAGCAAAGATGGTGCTTAACGAGGAAGAGGAGGAGCTCATGCACCCTGGAGTTTTAAAAGATGCGGTAGCGTCGCCAGGCGGAACCACCATCACCGGCCTGCATGTTCTGGAATGTGAGGGCGTGCGTTCTGCGTTCCAAAAAGCTGTCGCAGCAGCGTCCAAGAGATCCAAGGAGCTGTCTTGATGCATAGTCGGGTGGCCTCCACGATGCACCATGTGCGCAAAGCAGGACACCTACGGCAGATGCACTTGTCTTTCGTTCCGGTCGGCATTGGTGCGGCTATCGGCAATCCCAGCGTCTCTTCAGGAAACCACGCTCTGCTGTGCTCTCCAATCGGCGCTGCATCCTTGTCTCTGTGCACCTGGAACTCGCATCCACTCTGCTTGGCATGCTTCTCATCCCTTTGAATGCAACGCTGGTTCACCCCTGCATCTTCAGCGCCGCCTTTGTGCTACGCCCGCGGTTCCATTCAATCCACCCTCGTGTGTGTGGTGGGATGGTGGGATCCAATCCATCGAATCCATGTTGAGAGACAGACTTCACTCGGCCATGATTCCATCGCCATTCCGAAAACCACGTCGGTCGGTGGTGGAGGCGTCGCGCCGCGATGTCCGCGCACGTGGACGACATCGAAGACGTGCTCCTGCACGATGGGACGTCCAGGAGGACGCCGCGCGTCCCACAGGTGCAGCTGCGTCCTCGGCGGCGACAAGACGAAGGCGTGAACGAGGAGGAACGCGTCGAGGCGGCGGATGCAGCCACCTCGCCGTCCCTTCCTGGCAAGCAGAAGGTGTACTTGCGCACGTTCGGTTGTGCACACAACCAGAGTGACAGTGAATACATGGCTGGTCTGCTGCAAGCGTATGGATACGAGTTGACGGAAGTGGACCTGGAAGCCGATGCTTGGGTCATCAACACCTGCACCGTGAAGAATCCCAGCCAAACCGCCATGAACAACGTCATCTCACGCGGAAAAGCATCGGGAAAGAAGCTGGTGGTGGCTGGATGTGTACCTCAAGGAGACAAGCGGGCCAAGGAATTGGAAGGGATGTCCTTGTTGGGCGTGACACAAATTGACCGAGTGGTGGAAGCCGTCGAGGAGACCCTCAAAGGAAATACGGTCACAATGTTGAACAAGAAGAAGCTACCTGCATTAGACCTGCCAAAAGTAAGGCGAAATGCACACGTGGAAATACTTCCCCTGTCCACGGGTTGCCTGGGGTCCTGCACGTATTGCAAGACGAAGCATGCCAGGGGCGAGTTGGGAAGCTATTCGCCTGAAGTGATCCGTGAGAGAGTGAAGACTGCTGTGGAGGACGGGCAAGTGCGAGAGATTTGGCTCAGCAGCGAGGACACTGGAGCTTACGGAAGGGACATTGGATATGATTTGCCCAGATTGCTCGAAGATATCATTGCTGAGCTTCCCATTGATGCGAGGACCATGCTTAGGGTGGGAATGACCAATCCTCCCTTCATTCTGGAGCATCTTGACGCTATCGCCAAAGCTCTTTGCCATCCCTGTGTCTTCTCCTATCTGCATGTTCCCGTTCAGTCTGGAAGTAATGCCGTGCTTGAGCGGATGAACAGGGAGTACACACGAGAAGAGTTTGAGCGTGTATGCGACGTACTGCTGTCGAAGGTCCCGGGCCTTGAACTTGCCACAGACATCATTTGTGGGTTTCCGGGAGAAACAGACAAAGATTTTGAAGCGACCATGGATCTCGTGCGAAAGTACCGGTTCAGCCACACCCACATTAGTCAGTTCTACAGCCGTCCTGGGACTCCGGCTGCCAGAATGAAGCAAGTGCCTTCCTCCACCGTCAAGGCCAGAAGTAGACAGTTGACGCAGATTGTGGACAACTTTGTTAGCGCCTACGATGTTTTGTTGGGTACGGAACAGAGGGTCTGGATTGTGGATCGGGCTGCTGATCGCGAGCACTTTGTTGGTCACACTAAAAACTACGTCCAGGTTCTGATCAAAGGTGGAGAAGAACTGCTAGGTTGTAGTGCAATTGTGAAGGTTACAAGGGTGACACGGTGGAGCGTTTTTGGTGAACTGCAGAGCGTTGTTACCCCAAAGCAACTTGTGCAACTCACAACGAAGAACCAGAGGCCACAGCTGGCTGAAAGAGCGAGCAAAGACACAAGCGTCGGAGAAGATGCGAAAGGCGTGGATTCTTCGCTTGACCAATCCAACGAGAGCATGGTAGGATTGAATGGAAAGGGGCCTGCACTGGAGACGCAGGATGCCGTTCGAAATTGTGGGTTTGGGTTTCGTTTTGTGGATGCAATCCTTTGGTTCGGTGTGGTTATTGGAATCCTTGGCGTTGCAGTGTCTACCATGAAGAACATGTGGGAGAGGGAATAAAGAACAACGTCTCACCATTTTTGCACCTCCACGGTTCCGGACTCTGCTTCTCTACCAGCCTTGCGTCTATGCACTTCTGCTTGCTCGTTGTGGAATGAAAGGACGGGCCGTGATCTCATGCCATCTGCCAGACGGGACACACGATATTTCCAGCAAGGAATCCGCACGAGGAAGCCTTCCTTGCTTTCCTCGCCTTTCCCATGACATACGTTTCCTTCTCCAATTCCAACTCCACTTGGCAGTCAGAACCGAAATCACCCTGCCAGGACTCACGAGTCACAATTCCTCGACGGAGGTTGGTCCCCTACTTTCCCCATTACACCCTGGCTCTCGGCGTCCATCAAACAGTGAAGCTCCTCGACGGTACTTGGTCGTTCGACCCGCTTTCGAACCGAAACCCTGTCGGGGATCCCGCCCCCAACGGCTTTCGGTTGTGACGTCTCCAAATTCGTCAGGATCGCATAGTTGTGAACTTTCTTCGGTCGTGGGTGGGATTCTCGCTCCAAAACTCACCTCGAATTTGAATTTCGACGTCTCGTGCGCACAAGGCATCCACGCATCATGCTCGCTGTGTTGGCTGCTGTGACCGGAAGCAGTGCCTTGGCGCTCGAGATACGCCGAGCCAAGAGCCACAGCGGGCAGAAAGTGCAGCTGAAGCAGGCGGAGGAGTCGATCCAACGCCTGACGGAAGCACTCGACGAGGCGGAAGCCAACTGGAGAAAAGCAGAAGCACACGTGCAGGTACGTTCCGACTGGCACAGGATGCTCCGAACACCGATTACGAACGAAGTTTTGTGCTACGCAGCCTCGGATCGGCCTGCTAACGAGTAGATGTGTGCGTAGGCTCGTGATGATGAATTGGCAAAGGAACGGGAGCACCTCAGGAAGTTGAACGAAGATCATCGCAAGGAGCTCGAACACTTGCAAGGGTGTCTCGAACTCTACCACACAAAAAGTAAAGAAGAAATTGAAATCTACAAGGAAGCACTGAAAAACTTCAAACAGGAACTCAACATCGGTCTGGAGGCACTGAGAAGAGGCCTCATCAGCCCGGACCAGCTGATCGCCATTGTGGAAGAGATGGGACTCGACTTCGAAATACAAGAAAACAGTCAAAGCAAAGGTAAAAAGAACAAGAAGAAAAGTGTTGAGATGAGTATCTCTGCAGATTGGATGCATCAGCCTAGGCTGATCCTCAACTCCCCCGATCGGATCAGCAGACTTGTCGCTTCAGTCAGCAGAGGAGGGGGTATTCCAATCTCCTTTCCTTCGAGTGAACCCAACCCGAACTTTTCTCAAGAAAACTCCTATGCCAAGCCGGTCAAGTATTGCAACGATCAGGAGAAAGAGAACGTGTTCGATATCGAAGCAGAAGATGCCGAGAAATTGGCCCAGCTGGTGAGCGAGATAACAGAAGTAAAAAAAGGCAAAAACAAAGAGGGGAAAACCAAAAGTAAGTTTTCATTCTTACGGGGAAAGAGAGACAAGAAGGACTACTCGCCCCGCCCCAGCAAGAGCGGTGAGTGCCTCACATTTGTCTTGAAGGAGAATGGAGCCTCCGTGAATTCCAGTGGTAGTTTGCCAACAGAAGCAGGAGAACATCTTACATCCCCCGCGAAGGTCAGCATGGCAACCAACCATCTAGAAACCAACAAATCAAGCGAGAAGAAAGATTCAAGGCTCTGCTCTCATGCTCTGAAATCTTTCTGATTTGGTAAATGTTGTGGTTGGTAAGTTAATGCATTGACAAACAAGAGAACCACAAAGGACCCACATATTGTATGGTACCCCTCTCTTTCAACTGGGATTTTTCCTTGTAGAACTAGGGGAAGCTGGTAGGCGTTGTACATAGCGTCATAAAATTCCAATTGTAATGATGAATTGGTAGCGCTTCTTTGAAGTGCCGTACTTTCAGGTTCTTTTCCAACGCTAGTCTTGCAATATGTCAAGGGAAACCCCCCAAAGTAAACGTGAATGGCGTGCTTGCATGGAGACTGCAGGACAGCATGGTCGGGTGAAGATCTTGGACGGGAACCCATCGTCTTCAACCTGCCAAGACCAAAGGTGATCAACATTCTTGCTTGCCCAGCATCAACATCTTCTTTGCAAGGATAGGTAAAGGATGCACAAAAGCCAGGGCGAAAGCAACTCGTCCAATGCATTGCCCAATTACCCTAGGCGTGCAGGAAATGCAAACACAGCTCTGGAACCCTCAATATCTCTATGGGTGGGAAGAAAAGCCATGGTGCCACTTGCTTTCCGTTCACAAAGCAGTTTTTGAAGGTTGGCTACAGCAAGTGTCTAGATCAATGTGGACCACCGATTCGAATCCAGCGACATTTTTGATCATTACGCAAATGTTGTACCCAAATAAAACCCACAAGCTGATGACGCAAAACGCCAAAACAGCATTGTCCCCAGTCTAGAGAGGAACATGACTGTGGTGCTCTTGATAGCAAATGCCCTTCCTTTGGTGAGGAAACCTGGCAAGATTGGAAATGTGTAGCGTTTCCCGCTATGCACTCTCAACTCATCCGTTGGCTCCAGCAAGAGGACAATCGGGTGCCCAGTAGCAGTGCTCGCTCTTTGTCGCCCTCTGGATGTCCCACCACCAAATGTTTAGGCTTCATCTAGCACGGTACGGATGCAGCTGGCACCCTCTGACAGTCGCATGCTTTGGCAACCAATGGCAGTGATGGCAACCATCGCCGTGACTGAAGTGGTGCAAATGCCTCTCAACCTGGCACGTTGCATCGATACCCGCACCTCTTGTTATGCAAGGCCTCCACGTCTTAGGAGGCACACCATCCCACGATGGATTGGAATCTTTCCGAGGATTTGCACGAGCATGGAAGCAGACCTTCCTGTGTGCTGGTGCTCGGGTTGTTCACCTTTGCTGTTGTGTCCAAGGTCTCCCCATTCGTCCACCTTCGTTCCCCTTATCCAAATTTCCAGTCTGTAGCCCCGAAGCTTGTAACGGTCTCCAGGTGTGGTCCACTTGGCGCGTCGCAAAGCGGACGCAGCCAAAGATGAAGGTGGCCAGCCTCTTCACTGGCGCTGGTGGACTGGATTTGGGCTTGCATCGTGCAGGACACGAAATCATCCTGCAATGCGAGGCGGATGCGGCCGCCCGTCAGGTGCGGAGCGCATCGAAACCATCCTAGAAAGGTCTGGGAGAGTGTGCAGAGCTGCTTGGGGTGGTTGTGTGGGACAAATTGCAGGACAATCTTGTCAGTGTGTGGGATGCGATTCGAGGAGCTCACACGCGGTGGAAATGGCTTTTGGGCACAACTGACTCACTCAAACAAACTTGCATCTTTACTTACATGCAGCTCCTGAAATGCCACTTTCCCGGTGTGCACTTGGTGGAAGATGTTGCAAGCATCTCTTCGTTACCAAAGGAGACCGAGCTACTTGCTGCAGGTTTCCCATGCATTGGTGAGTTTCATTTTCGGATCTGCTGGGGTCCCTCGATTGGTATGTGCTGTTCCTCCAAATTTTCTGACCTATCGGTGCAAACCTGATTTCCACATGGCTCCGTGCTGATTGCTTGCACATTCGTTGTTGCTTCGTCTTCGTAGATGTGAGTCATGCAGGCCTGCGAGCAGGCCTTACTGGGCAAAGTTCTGGCCTTGTTTTGCATGTCTTTCGACTCTTGGAATGTGCCTTGAAGAGCAACCGGCCTGTGCCATGGGTGCTTTTGGAGAATGTTCCTGGGTTGCTTGACTGCAGCCCTGTAAGCGGTCCAGCAATTTCCCAGATTGTAACAACCTTTGAACAGCTGGGCTACCACAGCTGGGCTCATCGGGTGGTGAGTAGTGCGTCGTTTGGTGTGCCCAACCGAAGAAGAAGAGTATTTGTACTTGCCAGCATGTACGGGGATGCGAGAGACGTTCTCCTTTCAACGGGTAGAATACGCTGCGTTGGATCCTGCGTTGAACTTCATGGTAGGACCTGCTACAGCTGCCATATGTCTAGCTTGGAAAAGATCGCAGGCAGAGGCTTGCTTGAATGCGACTCAGACGAGGAGCCAGACCCACGTGATGATCACGGTAATCACAATCTGGAAAAGAGGCCCTCTCAGTCAAATAGAAGTTCAGAGTGCGACCCACTGAAACAGCATGGCCCATATGCTGAAGACGGAGGGTATGAAACTTTGGCAGCCGCAAGAGAAGAATGCCTAAAAACTTTGCCATCTGGACAAACCCAAGGAAAAGATCTTGCTGAGCAATGTGAAGATGGCAACTTGAACTTTCCACGTGATGAATCAGACCAAGAGCAGGGAGGCAAGGCTCTCCATCCAAACGAATTTGACACAGAGGCTGACGATGCCGGCAATAGCTGGTCTTTTGCGCTGGACTTGGGGAACGCGCGCAGTCCCGGTGCTGTGGACATGGTTCCGACTTTCACAACTAATACGTCCCGTATTTGCCTCCTACTCTCAAATGACAAAATGGGCATGCTTCAGGTACAGGATGCAGAGCGACTCCAAGGATTTCCCGAGGGATATACAGAGTGTTGTTATCCCATTGCCGCCCCTGGTGCTCCAATTCATAGAGCATTGAATGCAGGAGACAAATGTGGAAGTGGGCAGAAAAGCCGCCGAGACAATGAACGCTGGAAGCTTCTCGGGAATGCGGTGACAGTACAAGTGGCAGAATGGCTAGGTAGACAACTAATGGAGCCTTACAGGCACAAGTACGTGCCTTCGTGTGATGACAGACGTTTTGATTTGCTTGCTTCTGATAGCACCAACGAAACTGGCATAGTTGACATCTTCTCAGGAGACCTGAAGGCACGAGAATCGATCGTTGTACCAGGCACATGGCCACGTGGAGCGTGGTACCTGAAGACACTTGGGAGATTTGTTGCCACCGTGTCTGAAGCTCCCGAGATTCATCCTTTTGTCCCTCTCGGAGAGTTTGTTCATGGTGTGGGGCAACCACCTGATCCTGGATCGCTCTCAGTTTATGTCGGTCGTATGAGAGAGCAGGGTTGGGATGTGACCCAAACAATTCAGAAGGCTATGCAGTGCGGTGCTGCATCTTTTTTGCCTTCTGAGCTAGAGATACTGGAGTCCTCGGTGGCGCCTCTAAGCATAGGCAAGCTTTGCTGGGCAAAGCTTCCAAAGTGGCCTTGGTGGCCAGGAGAAATTCTAGATCCGGCCGATGAGAAGCCGCCAAGACCCATCCCGCCCACAGCTTTGTTGTGCCGTCCTAAGTTATCTCTTCCAAATGGGGAACGGTACGTCCTTGTCATATTTTTTGGTGATAATACTTTTCATTGGATGCAGGAATCACAGCTGCGCGAATTTGAGGACGAAGCAGATGAGAGATATGAGGAGGGACTGCGTGCAACCATGTACAATAGAGTGCTGGGGACCCTTTTCAGGAGCTCCGTGAAGGATGCTTGGGAAGCTCACAAGCAAAGTTTGGGGAAGACCACCTTAGCCAATCAGGTTGCCTTCCGTGCTTCCAGAGCTGCAGCAGACGCAGCAGCTGCTGGAAGGGGTGAAAGGTGTGGTTGTTGCCAGACGTGTCAAGAAGAGAAGAACGCACAACAGTCCCAACGTCGCTGTTTGGTACGCCGAGCACATGCAGCTGCAGCATCTGGTCATACAGGTGCACAACTTGCTGTACTTGGTGCTGAGTGCATTGGTGCAAGGGTGCTTGTATGGTGGCCACTGGATAGCGAGTGGTATGCGGGAACAGTTTCTGGGCATGATGCTTACCTCATGAAGCACACAGTAGATTACGATGACGGAGACGTGGAACACATACACCTCTGGAGTGCATCTCAAACACTGAGAGTTTTGACAGCCCCATCCGAATGGGAGAAGATGAAAGAGGAGCTTGAGCAGAAGAGGAGAGCGTTGCTGGAAGCAAAAGAGAAAGATTTGTTGGACAGCATGGCGGAGGAGCAGTGCCGGGAAGCCACCCCTGCCCCTGAAAATGAATTTGAAAAGGACAGGCTTGAGAACATACAGCGGAACAAGGAAGCTTTGAAGTTGACCATGCAGACAGAGGAGATGGGTCTTTTGGGGGAGGCAGAGGGTGCACTGCCACTAACCCTACCACAGACTGCTGCAGATTCGCCCCGCCAAAATTCACTGGTGGACGAGCCGCCTTTGGTTGCAAATGTAAGGCCCACCTCTTGCAGCGCTTGCAATGAGTTTGCAGGAAAGTCCAAGAAGAAAGTTGCGTGTTGCTGTGTGTGCTTTCAACACCTTATTCATACCCGATGCTTGCATCCCACTGAACTGCACTACTTGCAAACTGCTGGGGAGTGGAAGTGTGTGAATTGCCTCACAGAAGACGACTTTGCAAATGGGAGATTCCGGGGTGCAAATCTGTCTGTGCAAGGACTTCAGGAGTTCTACATGGCTAGAAAGTGTGAGGCAGAAATACGGAAGGCTTCCATGAGCAAGCGCTGCCCCGCTGAAGCTCCAAAGGTACGCTTTGACCCTTCGATGGCCAATGGTATTCCCAAGCGTCAACGCACCAAGGGGATGAGACATGCAGCCCCGCTCGTTGTGCAAACTCCCAAGTTTCTTTACTCGGAGGTGCACATCCCGTGACAAGCTGCAAATGGGAGTCTTTGCCCGGCGCAAGTGCTTTGCGGGAAAAAGTGTGGTCATGTGTATTACCATGTTTGTTTCATGCTGTTATTTTTTATACGTGCTTAAAAAACCTTGCCGCAAGGCCTCACCGAATTAAAGTTATCGTTAGGCATCCACTTCGAGAGCATGCCATCGCGTTCACGCCAAGGCGGTACGTTTAGTCCGCTGGCACGCAGAGATTCCAGTGCCTTGGTAGCCAAGAAGTCGGCCACCTGTAGCAATCTTTCCATACTTCCTACGAACTCCAATGGAATCATGTCTACAATTTTCTTGAACGTTTGCGTGGGTCGGGCCACCTGGAACTGGGCCGCAAAGTTAGGTTCCACGATTATTTCTTCGCCGCTACCCCTGTGCACGATGACGTAGGAGTGACTCCACGTGCGTAGATAATCTCCTTCTGTGGCTTTCTTGGCCACCACACGTGCATTGTATCCTTCCTTTCGCAGTTGCGCCGCCACTGCTTCGCTGGAGAGCTGTACGGTTTCCGGGGATCCGATCCGGTTCCTCATCATTTTCACTTGGATGGCCAGATCTTCTTCGAAGGCACTTCCAGGCCTCATGATGTCGAGCAGTCGGTTTTCGCTGAAGTTCATCGTGGTCTCTTCTAGCGTTGGCTCTGCTTGTGCGCCTGGCCATCCAAACTTCCAGAACGGGAGGGTGTGGTGCAGGTGGTGTGTTGTGGGCGTTTCCAATCCGCCTGGTACGATGCTTTCGTCCATTTCGAACAGTTCTTCGTTCGATTCGGCGTGCACCATGCTTGCATTCCTCGCTCCATCGTTTCTTCCATCCCCTGCGTTGATGTCTTGCCCGTTCAACGCTTCGGTCTCCGTACCGCTTGGCTGCAGCTTTTGGACGTATCCGAGTTCTCCTTTCGCCATCCCGCCCGCCAGGATGCGATCTTCCACCTCCCTTTCGCCGTCTGCATACTTGCACACGCGATCCCAGTGCGTCCAGCCGGCGTGCTTCGCCACTGGTTCGTCTTGACCACGTCGTCTTCCACTCACGGCCGGCATGTCTTCGTTTCCCGCTTCCACCGCGTGTTTTTCCTTCGGATTTTCTCCCGCACGCTTCCTGTGCTGCTTTCTTCGTCCTCCTGCACTTCGTCCCACGCGCTCTTCCGCTCCTTTCCCTTCCTGCTGCGACGGAAGGAGGTGCGACACGTCGTCCGCCGCCTCGCCTGCTTCGTCTCGTCCCAAATGATGCCATCGTGCTGCGATCCACCTGCCTGGAAGGCAACACGAAGCCACGACCCGCAGAGGAATGGACAGGATTCGAGAGGGATCCTCTGCGGGCGAGGGCGACACGGTCTGGGCGCGTGTCGGGAGCGGGTCCTTCCTCTGCGTGCGATGTCGACATCGGGGCACCTGGTTCCGGTGCTGCTGCCACGTGGCGTGCGGAGGCCCTTGGGTCCCCGCAGAGGAAGATCCGTTCGGGAGGGGGCGGGTCCAGCTCAGCTCGTGGGTCGTGTGGGAGGGGGAGGCAGAGTTGAGAGGGTTTGAGAGAGAAGGAGGGTGCAGCGGAGATTCGGGTCGGATTCTCCGAGGGCAGGGGAGGGAGAGGGACACAGGGAGGCGGGATCTGACGTGGGATCCTCGTCGGGAAACGGGATCTCCGAGACACGACGGGGAGGGAGAACGACGGAATATTCCGCGTGGAAACGGGGATTCCGGAACGCGTGGCGCCGAGGAAGGGCGACGTCGACCCGTTGGGGGGAAGGGGCCTCGTGGTCGTTCCTTTCGAAAGGGAATCTAGACCCGAGAAGATCCGGCTGGAAAGGCATCTTTATTCCTTTCTCTCCGATCAAGGCGTCTCGATGCTTCGAAGGATGGACGAACGTTCGAAACGACACGTACGACGTCCACACGTACGTCGTTGGACGAACGTGTGACGCACACGTCGACGCAACGTCACGCATCCAACACCAAGCGACGGATGGAAGGATGGAGGGATGGATGTGGTACCAGCGCATCCACGACACGGAAGGATGGATGGAATCGAAGGATGCAAGGTGCGCAGGAAACACCATGCATGTCGGAATCGAACGTTCGAGACGCACCCGGCAAGACACCACGGGGACGTCCTGCCATCCACCGTCCACGATTCCCTGCCGCATCACGTGCGTGGCATCCGATCCAAACGTGCGTCGCTCCGTCGTCTGCGGTACTTCTCTTGCTCCTCGTCGCATCGGCATGCGCGTTTGCTGTGCACGTGCACGTGCAATCCAGCGACGCTTGGACTCTCGTCTCGTTCGTACGTCGACGGAGTTGGAACGTGCCAATCGAAAGAAGCCTCGTCGTGGGATCCACGACACGCCGCACGTCCGCTGCTTTGTCACGCAGGACCGTTCCATGCCTTCGAACGGAAGACGGCGGACAAGCACGCGCTCTGATCGTCCGCAGTTGCGAACGAGCGCCGAAACCGCGTCGCGCCATCGCCGTGGATCGAACGGCTCCACCCAGATACACTCCTTCCGCAGATACACCGGCAAACAACCGGACACCTCTCGCGGTGCATCTGCTCCTTTTGGGTGCAACTGATCGAGGGCAGATGCACCTTCGCACCCCCGTGCGGTCCGTCGTGTTTCCCTTTCGCGTTCGGGTGTATCTGGATCGAAGGGGTGCAACTGCTTCGAGGACGTCCCACGGCAGCAACGTGCGCCATTCGAGCGCATTCTTCGTCGTGATGTGGCGACGATTGGCGCCGCGTTTGACGAGCACGTGCGGCGTGTTCGAGGTGCGAAAGGCGATCGAAAGGTGCACGAACGTTGGGACGAGAGGCCTGCCGTCGAATCGGAGGGAAACGCGCGCGAACGGATGGTCCAGTGGTCGCGCAACGTCCACGACTAGGGTTGTGAAACGGACGGCTGACGAAGGAAAACGCGCAGAACTTCGCCACCAAAGCCGCTGCAGAAGCTGCCGGTGATGTGCAGGTGCGTGCACGAGACAGTTGCACGGAAAATGAACGAGCGAAACGCGCAAAAACAAGACGGCTGACCGTGGGAACGTCGAACACGTCTGCGCTTGGCCAAACGCAGCTGCCGTTGAAGCTGTATGGCGTGCCTGGAAGATACGCTTCGGCGCTGTTCGTGGCCGCTTCCAAAGCGAAGAAACTGGACCTCGTGGAAAAGGAGCTCAAGACGGTGCGTGATGCTGGAAACGCGGATGTAGGAAAGCTCGAACGGTCCGGGGCGGACCAGGAATGGAAGGACTGACCGTTCGAACCAATCGTTCTGGAACATCGGTAGATTGCAAGCATGGTGCAAAAGAGCGCTGCCTTCAAAAACTATCTGAGCGATCCAACGGTGCTGCGAACGAAGAAAAGCAAAGGAATCGCTGAACTGATGAAGGAGTTCAAGGTGTCCGATCTCACCAAGAACTTGCTGGTGGTCATGGCTGAGAACGGACGGTTGGGACACACAGAAAAAGTGGTCGAATCGTTCGACGAGCTTCTCATGGCGTCTCGCGGTGAAGTGAAGGGAACGGTAGTGTCGGCAGATCCGCTGACACCAGAGCAGATGAAGAGGGTCAAGAGCTCCATCACCAAATTCCTGGACAAGGGGGCGAGCCTGAAGCTGACAGAGGAAGTGGATCCCAAGATCCTTGGTGGGCTCGTAGTTTCAGTGGGGGACAAACACATCGATCTGAGTATTGCTTCCAGGATCAAGAAGCTCGAATCCTTGCTCTCGGAGGCGGTGTAAAATAATTCTTTACCATTCAATCTTGGTGCAAAACAACAATCGACCATGGCGACGGCATCCTGAAGTGCTCAACGACCGCAGCATGTCCGATTGCTGCAACTTTATTGATCAGGTCATCAGGGACCAAACAGCAATGAATGCAAACAGTGAAATGTCCCTCAGCTTTGACAGCTGTCCCCCCCTTTTCTCCTTTAACGTGGTGTTGATCGTGGTGGTCCCAAACGCTCCACCTTCGGTGCTAGATTGATCCCATGATTCTGCAGGACTGCGCGTAACGTGTGCTGGCGATCCTTCTTCTGCCGATAGATTTCTGTCTGCTCGCCACGGGTCTTCCAAGAGTCCGCTTTCTTCTTGGCTAGAAGCTTCTTCAGATGGTAGACGGATGGTAAGCCCGTACATACTGCACAATTCTTTTGTCTGTGTGGTGATATCCTCCTCCTCTGACCCTTCCGGCCCAAGCCATGTTATCGAGGTTGCTTCTCTGCCAGCGCCCAACCTTGCTTCTTCTAGCAGTTTTTGCCTATGCTTCTGCCGCTCTGTCTTCATGAGGTTTTCTCGCCCCACCAGCATCATCATGGCAATATCCCCTAGTGCCGGACGAATGTCGCAAATCCTGGCACCTGTGGGCGCTTCCGCAGAAGGGTGAACCGAGTTGGTCAAGACGCATACGTATGCCTTGTGCTTGGGATCAATCCAGATGCTGGTACCCGTGAACCCGGTGTGCCCGTAGGCATTCAGACTCATCCTTGTCCCTGCTGGGCACCTGCGCAGGGCCGAGAATCTCAGCTTGGTGTCCCATCCCAGTGCGAAGGGGTACAGCGTTCCCCTTGCAGTTTGCGGTTCGGTGAAGGTACGTATGGTTTTGGGCTGGAACAGCTGCCTGCCCGTCTCTTCCGCGTACCCTTCCCGTAACATCACCTCTGCAAACTTCATGGTGTCCAGGACACTTGTGAAGAGCCCAGCATTTCCTGCGCACCCGCCAAAGAGGTACGCTGTAGGATCGTGCACTTCTCCCCAGAGCAAACGGTTTCGGAAGGTGCTGTCCACCTCCGTAGGTACCACGTCTGGATCTTCGTTTCCTTCTCCGACGCATCGGAACCCCGTGCTGGTCATACCAATGGGATCGAAGACGTGCTCTTTAGCGAATTCCCCCAAGGACTTGCCGGCGATTCGTTCCACGAGGTGTCCCATCACCAGCATGCTGAGGTCGCTGTACACCGGGTCTCGTCCCACGGGATGTGCTGGTGCATCCGCCATCACAAATGCCAGGATGTCTTGTTTCGTTCGGATTTTCATGTGGTAGAACGGATACCAAGCTCTAAGTCCGGCGGTGTGGCTCAGCAGCTGTCTCACGGTGATTTCTTCCTTTCCATTTTGTGCGAATTCCACGAGGTAGCTGGCCACGGTCGCGTCCAGGTCGAGCAGACCGTCTTCCCAGAGCTTCATGGCAGCAGGTACGGTGGCCATGACTTTGGTGAGCGAGGCTGCGTCCCACACGCTTCTTGTGGAGCAGGACGGTCCACCTTCGTAGGTGTAATTGCCATACGCTTGTGCACGTCGCAACCCACCGATTTTGCCGACGCCCACCGCACCGCCGGGGAACACTCGTTCTGCCACGGCTCCGTGCATGACTTCGTCCACCCATTCCCATGCGTTGTTCCTCCTTCCTCCTTCCACGTGCGCCATCTTTCCTCCAGCAAAGCGCGGTGAATCGACGCCTCCAAAGTGCGCCGTTGCGATGCGATGTGCAGTTCCACTACGACCCTTCCAAGGACCGCGAATACAACGGTCTTTGGACGGTCCAAACACGGTCCATCCATCCTCGGTTGAAGACGGGGTGGAGAAGGAGAGACATCGACGGTTGTGAAGTACGAGGTTTGGAGGGGGAGAGAGACAGTTGTGATGGGGTGGACGTACGAGATATATGGGACGAAAACAACGGATCCACGTGCCATGCACGGGCTCCACACGACCGTGGGAGGAGGAGATGCACGTAAATGCACACTTAGGGATCTGCAAGCGAGGTGGACGGATCTTGGATCCAATTCACCACATGCGAGAGCAATCCCAATGGAGCTTCCAACACCAAAGCATGGCCTGCACCTTGAACTGAGGCTGTGGACCAGCCGTGCGACGACAAGCGATCCAACACACGCATGTAGGATGCATCAAGTGTACCTGCTACGAAGAGAAGGCGCCCACGATGTTGCGAGATGCATTTCGCATCCATGAGATGAGGCCACTGGTCAGGTTGGCGACCTGGACTGAGACCAGACACCGCACAAGCCAGTGCGTCTGCGCGTTTGTTGGCCATGCGATGTAGGGCAACCTCCTGGAACCGAGGATGCCCCCGCATGGAATCCCACATTGAAGAGGCGTACCAACGGCGCACAAAAGATGGCACGCCGTGAGTACGAATAGCACGGGCACGGAGGTCGTCCTCTGCACGTCGACTTTCCCGCGCTTCGGCATCCGACACACCAGGCGAACAAGAGACCAAACAAGCAGAAGAAACGGCGTCCTGGTGATGAAGGGATGCATGGAGAGCTATCCTTGCACCCAAAGAATAGCCCACACAACCACATTGGCCTCCGAAGCTGGACATGAGCGCAGCTAAAGCCTCCGAAACCGCCGGCAAAGCATAGGCCTCAAAGACACGCTTCCCCTGCAGCACTTCCGACAGGTTGCTGTGGTCCAGGGAGGAAAACGGACCAGCAACACACGGTTCTAAAGATGGACAATGTGTGTCCAGCACACGGGACTCGCCATGGCCCGGAAGGTCCACTGCAATGCAACGAAAGCGACGTGAAAGCGATCGCATCAAAGGAAGCCAGTCTTCTTTCGATCCCAAGAAACCATGCAAAAAGAAGAGCGTTGGTGTCTTTGTACGCCCTGATTCTAGACAAAGATCAATGACGTGAAACACGTACCGCGCTGCAGATGTGTCAACAGACCAATAACTGCTCACAGGGGATGGGAAAAGGCATGCATCTGCCATCGCCTGAGCGTTCAGAATGCCCATCCCTCCTTGCAAAATCCTTCCAGCTTCCAGAAGTGACATGCGCCCAGGACCCAGATCCTGTGCTTCTCCATCAGTGTGAAGCACACTCGAAGTAACTCTTTCTGTGACCAGATCTTGAGCAAACCAGGCAAGTGTACCCAACCCATGGGCAGTCTCATTGATGTACTCAGAATCTGTAGCAGCTGACAGGTGCACCAGGATTGACATCCCTACCCTTGTCTCAAAGGAGCTGCTAATCACGCAGCGAATCCTTCTTGACTGTGCCCACCTGGTCAGTTGGACTGTTTTCTCCAGCCCACCAAGCATTGATGGCTTTAGAACAAAGATGCTAGCACCAGCCAGGGAGTCCCATGGCCTGCTAGCATCCATCCAGGGGGCACCGCTAATTTCATCTACCGTCTCGTCAAAGGCTACTGGGATTCCTGTCATTCTCTGAAAGTCAAGACTATCCAGGTAGCACTTGCATGGCTCCTCAACGTACTCCAGGTTGCACGATTCCACCGCTTGACCAAAATGGAGGGCATCCTCAAGGGACCAAGCACGATTCGCATCACATCTTAGTTGAATGGAGGGACCCACTGCTGCTCTGATGCTCTGCAACAATGTTATGTCCCTGGCAACATCTTTATTCCTACCTACCTTCACTTTTATGCTGCTGTATCCTTCCTTTACGAGGGACAGTGCCCACTCCTGGGCTTCGGCAGCAGTATTGCATGCCCCGATCAGCCCCGCACAGCGAACAGCTGAAGAGGAGGCTTCTCCTGATATCAAGCTGCTAAGATCTGTTCCACTTGCATTTGCCAATAGGCTCAGCAAAGCCGACTCGATGCCAAAACGTACGCTTGGCAAGAAAAAGTTGATGTCCGCACCAAAGGCTGTTTCCAGCCATGCATGTAAGCTCCCATCCAGCAGACACACATCAATTGGGAGCTGCAACCTGCCTCCATTTATTCTGTCGCAGATGACCATGAGCTGCTCTTCTGCCTGTAGAAGGGACTCCCCATGGAGGCCTTCAAGAGGAGATATCTCTCCCATTCCTACATGGCACTCTCCACCCTTCATGCAAGACAACTGCCCTGTAAGTTCAATGACTGATCCAGTGCGACTAAAAGCATGAGTCGAGGTAAGGCTTTGCTTCAGGGGGAGAGTGAAGGTTTTAACACTGGCTTTGGAAATGTTGGCGTGAATCGGTACAGAAGAAAAACCAGTACCATCCTTAGCACAAAAATGTCTCAGTGCTAGTGCTCGCCGAGAAGCCCTCTCGACCGCAACTTTCATGGTCTCATGGAATTTCAAATTGTCAGCCTTATCAATTTGGACTTCAATCACCGAGTGCCCGCTCATGGACCAAGATCTGTCCAAAGCGTTTAAGAAATCTTCAACGCAGCCAATCTTCTCGTGATATGTGCAATGTGCCTGGCAAAGCATGCCAATATCAACATCGTCTGTGGGAACTACAAACATGGTTTCAAAGACTTCCTTTGACACCTCGGCTGCTACAGGCAGGTAATCAAAAATGCTTCCACCCCCGTTGTTCACTACCACCACCGTCACTGGATACTGATCAGGGACGTCACGAAGAAACAGCAGTCCATTGGTATCATGAAGAAATGATGTATCACCCACAACAAGTGTTGCTGGTGTTCTTGACCCAACTGCAAAACCACATGCAGTGCTCAGCACGCCATCGATGCCACTCGCCCCTCTGTTGGCTGATACCAATGCCCCACTTGGGCCCTGATTCTTCCTTGCATCAGCATACATGTCAAAGTCCCGAATGGGCATTGAATTCCCAAGGAAGAGTGTATGTCCATCTGGGAGCATCTTTGACACAAGATTTGCTACATGAGCTTCAGTAAGCTCGCCCTTCCACTGCAGACAAGCGTTAACCTGCTTCTCTACTGCAATATTCAGACGTTGCCAAGTGCATGCATAGGCTGATTTTCTCCAAGGCCGCCTCGTTCTGCCTAGTTGTTGGACTACATGGTTGGAAAAAGCTTCGCAAGGCATCTGTATGCGATCGGTCAACAGATGACCTGGATCATGCCTCTGCCAGGTTGGTGCAACGAAAATCCACCTGCTGCCATTTTGAGGCTTGGAGGACTCCTCCAGAAACGATTCAATGCGCTTTGACACTAGATGCCCACCAAACTGAATGATGACTTTTGGCCTCAGACTCTCCTGCACATCTAGAGAGAGTAGTACTTGATCTGCAAAGCTTACAAGGCAGACATCTGTGCCTGCTACGTCACCGATCCGTAGCCCCGAAGCCACGTCCCCAATCACTGGCCAGCCCAAAGCTTCAGCCAATGTCAGTGCAGAGAACGGCACTTGTGGAGATATGGAATGGCCAACGACAATGATCCCCGTCTCTGCACACTGCAGATCCCGAACCATTTCCTCCATATTCTTTGCAAGGAATCCACACCCAAAGTTTATTTTTGTGAATGGCCGTTCTGAAACAATCCAACCTTCCAAACCTTCCAAGCATGCTTTCTTCCACTGCCTTGTAGTAGGAGCCAATGGTTCGCGAAACGGACAATTCAGGTGCACTGGGCCTGGGCGGTTTGAGGCACCAACAGCATGTGCAACGGCTTGGTCAACCGTAGTCAACAACATGCGTGCTGGAACCTCATCCGTAGCGCAGGGAAGATCGCACTCATATCGTAAATTGTGCCCAAAAATGCCTGGTTGATGGATGGTCTGATTTGATCCATTGTCCAGGAGTTCTTTTGGCCTGTCTGCTGTGAGCAGCAGGATAGGAACGTTTGACTCATGGGCTTCCACTACCGCAGGCAGCAAATTTGCGACCGCTGTGCCAGAAGTTGTTATCACAACTGCAGGTTTACCTCTCCCCTTGCTAAAACCTAAGGCATGGAAGCAGAGTGATCGTTCATCAAGACAAATGCGTACAGATGCTCTAGGGTTCCTTGCAACTGCAAGGGCGAGTGGGGTGGAACGGGACCCTGGTGCCACGCAAAAGTAATTCACTCCCAACCTGCAAAGCTCCTCCACAACCATGCGTGCCCAAAGAGAGTTTGGATTAGGTTCGTCACTGAGAAGGCATTGACTAGTCAGCACTTTCTCATACTGCCGTATCTTCAGATCAAGCTCATCCCACTCCGCTGCAGGGTCTGCACTTTTCACGATGCCCACACCTGCATAAAGCTGGATTTTAGTTTGCCTGTCTTCCTTGTCCCCCAGCAAGAGTGCCGATCTTATTGCCACAGAAAACTCGGCGTTCCTGCTGCCTATCCATCCAAATGGCCCTGCGTAGAACCCACGGTCAAAAGGTTCTAGGTCTAGGATAGCTCTTCGCGCAACTTCTTTGGGGAAGCCACATACAGCAGGGGTTGGATGAAGGGTGGAGATAATTTTATCTTCGCTTGTGTGAGGCAAAAGTGTCCCGCTTAGTCTACTATAGAGATGTTGGACAGAAGCTTGCTTCACCACTTCCTTCTCAATTTCAAGCCTTACACTACCAGACTCGCATAGATCCTTAAGTGCTGCTTGGACTGCATCTTGCACAACACTAAATTCTGCATGTTCTTTTGGGCTAAGCATCAGATCTAAGGCAAGCGCTAGATCGGCTTTGCTATTGCCTGGTTGTGCTCTTGGACGAGTTCCAGCCATGCTTTCGCTTGCAACTTTATTGCCAGTTTTGCAAAACAAGCGCTCTGGGGTGCTTCCGAAAAACGCCGTGCCAGATGGAAGCTGCAAGCAAAATTGGTAGGCTCTTGGATCCCTTTCCTGAAGAGCCACAAGCGTGCTGAACGGATCTGCAGATGAAGGAAGGACGGTCTGAGTGCGGCGAGCCAGAACTACTTTTGTAAGGTTGTCTGTTCCTTCACCGGTTGTAGGATTTCTAGCCTCTAATCTCCTCAGCAACCCTTGCACAAGTTTCTGCCACTCTGTTGACTGAGGACAATGCACGGTGCTCGTAGAAGCAGTGGTGCTTGTTGCCATCCTTTCCCCTGGGCTGGACAAGCATCCATCTAGAATTTTGCAGCAGCGATCAACCGCTTCCTCAAACTCGATAGGTGCATTCCCTTCTTGGTCCCACACCACTGTGCAAGCGACAGCTGTGCATCCTGGTGCCTCCCTGCACTCCAGAATGGGCAGTATGAAGTAGTAGGATCCGAATTCTTCCCATTCCAATCCAGGCTTTGCGCTACAATCAAACCTTGTTCCGCCAAAAACTTGTATGTTGGGTATGTCCTCGGGCAGATATCTGTGGATCGACCTGGACACGCTTCGGTCGAACGTTTCTCCAGCTTCCCCTCGCCAGATCCTGCTAGCGCCCACTCCCGCTGTCGCTCCCGTGTACTCTTCTCTCATGGGTTCTATCGTCTCTTTTCCCGACTGCGTCACTCTGGAGACTTTCGGTGCGCTTCGAGGCGAGAAGTACACCTTGGGCACTCCTTTGACATTCGTATCTACCTGTCGGATCCATTCCAACACACCTTCGGTTCGTGGTGCAGGGACCTGAATCCGCACGATACCGCTAGGCGACTCCATGGTTTCGTTTCGCATCGAATCCAATCGCGAACGGATGGTTTGCAAGGCTTCCCGAACCGACGAAACCGCTTCCAGTTGCACGAGCTGCGCGTGTGCCATCGGCAACTCTGCTGGCAGGTACGCTGGGCACTGGGCCGTTTCGGCTCCGTCCATGGTGCGTGCGGGCTTCGTTCCTTCCTTCTGGCACTTCCGACGCATGCAAGAGGCCTTCCTTCGTCCTCCTGGACCCTTCGCGATCCGCGTGCGCGCGGCCATGGCGCGCAGCACGGCGCAGCACGCCCAGCCGTTCCACGTCGAAGTGGCGAATCGTGCTTCGAGGACAGCAGATCTTCCTCCCTATCCTCCTTTCTCGTCCGGTTCGTTCCCGATCGAAACCCGAATCGACCCGAACTCCATCCGGGTTCGAACCGGACCTACCTGGGTTCGAAAGGGATTCGAAAGGGATTCGAAAGGGAAACGAGGGCCATCCCATCGACGTCCCGGTTCGTCGGGAAGGACAGTTGGAAGACGGACGGGTCTAAAAGGAAACCCTAGAAGGGAAAGGTCCACGAGGAAACCGGACGACCGCCCGTGTCGATCCTCCCGGAGAGAATAAACTCCCAGGGAGGTCGATGGCAGGTAGGGGACCGACGTGTCGATCGAAACGGACGACGATGGCGATGGCCGTCTCGGCGACGTCGGCGCCTTTCGGGATCGCGAGGAAGGCCAAGGGCGCGGAACGCAAGGCCGAAAGGAAGGTGGAGAGGTGGAAGGGGAAGGTGGGGACGTCGCACGGGAAATTGCGAGTCGTGCGCGCTCGTGCACTGGTGGATCCGTGGTCCATCTCCACGGAAACGATCGTCGGCCAACTCTTCGCAGCGTCGCTGTTCCCGTACCTGGGGTTCTTGTACTGGTTGACCAAACCGAGGAAAAAGACCAAGGTGCCAGGAACCTCGCTTTTTGGATTCTACTTCCTGCTGGTCTTCGTGTTTGCCACGATCCCAGCCGGCATCTACGCCAAAGTCCACTACGGAGAACCTCTGGCCAACGTAGACTGGTTGCACGGGACCGCAGAATCATTGCTTACCATTACGAATTTGTTGGTGGTGCTGGGATTCCGCAACGCCACCAGGGAGGTGGAGAAAAAGCAACAACAAACGGATGGAAAGCAAGAGTGAGAAGAACGCCCATCCATTTGCCTTTTGCAATAATGATATGTGCAGATGGCCTCGCCCAGGCCTGCTACCCATTTTTACGTGCAATGACGAACCTGGATATACCAGCGAGATCAGAAACAATGCGGATGTTATAAAATGCGCGGCTTCCATCCTCGAGGCGCGCCGTACAAAGCTCCTCTTCGAGTGCCTTTGCATGAAGTGCCCCGTTCGTTTCCAGCCCCAAGAAACCGCCAGCCCCCAGAAAATCCCGTGCTCCCGTGCAGATGATCCGCAGTTCTTTCAACCCGTCGCTGCTCCCGCCATCCAATGCAAGGATAGGTTCGTGCCTGCCCACTTCAGCCTGCAAATTTTGCAGGTTGGCTTGAGGGATGTACGGCGGATTGCTAACAATTCCTTGTAGCTTGCCCTTCAGATCCATGAGCGGATCAAACCACGTGCCCTGCACTGCCCTGATTCTGTGTGAGAGCTTGGATCGACGTGCGTTCTCTTGCGTGTACTCGAGAGCCACGGGGCTTTTGTCTACTGCCCATACTACAGCATCCGAAGCACATTGCTCTAGTGCATCTGCGACAGCAATGCTGAGAGCGCCGCTGCCGCATCCAAGGTCTGCCCATGCACCCGATTGATGTTTGGGGGATTCTTGAATGAAATCCCTCGCCACCTCCGCCAGAACTTCCGTTTCAGGCCGTGGGATGAGCACGCCTGGACCGACCACCAGCACGTATTCCATCCAGAAGGACGTGTTGGTCAAGTATTGGAAGGGTTCGCGGTTGGCTATCCTTCTCTCCCAAATGGCATGCAGGCGAACCAGTTCTTCTCGAAGCAGAACATCGCCGTCCAAGAAGGACTCTCGCGACGTCTCTGGACGTATCCGTTTCCACGTGGTGTCGGACCAGTCCTTGCCTCTCGCTGTCCGAAAGGCTGCCACCGAATCGTCCAGCAGCCAATCCAATTCTCGGCACAGTTCTACTTCCGTCGGACCTCCGTCTTGCTCGTAGTACGTATCACCCACGTCTTTCACACGTCTTCGTGAATCTTTCCACCACTCCCACAGCTCCTTGCCTTTGACGACGTGCGCTGCTGGACGCTCGCAGAGCGGTGTGGGCATCCGCACTCCTTCGCCATCCAGCTGGTCCAGGCCGTCGCGTGCGCTTTGTGCATCGCTCCGATGCCGCTTCGTCGCTCCTGCACGTGGCAAGCTTCGCAGGCCGGCGTTCGGATCTCGGCGGTGCGCTCGTGGACGTAGGAGAAGGTCGAAGCCGCGCCAGCTGAACCTGTGGCGCATGGTCGCGCTCTGCAACCAGCACCGTGCAAGTGAGACGTGTCGGCGCACAGCTTGGGATGCAAGCGAACAAGCATGCGATGGAATTCGGCAGAGACAGGAACGAACGCATCGATGCGTGTTCGATTGGACGCGCATGGGCGGACCTTCGAACGACGTCGCACGCCAGGTGTCGAAGTTGGTCGCTCGTTCCATGCCTCTTCCGGCGTGGATGGACGGCGAGCACGACGCACGTGTTCGGAACGCAGGTTGTGGAACAGAGTTGCACACTTTTCGTCGGCGTCTTGCTTACGATGGCGACACGGTATGTACAGTGGGTGTTGCAAAGTATCCTCGCAGCTCGTATCCGCTGGGATCGTTGGGACTGGATCCTGGCTTCTTGTCGATGATGCCGTGATGCACCGAGTAACGTCCAGCTTTTCGGTCTTCCACGTACTTTTGTATGGCGATGGTGATGGACGAGAACGCGATTTCGGCGTACGGGATGTCGTCCAAGTGGAACAGCTTCGCTTCCAAGCTCTCTGCTCCAATTCCGTACTCGTACGGCGAAGCGAGGCTTCCTCGAAAGAGGATGTACGCTTGTCCTATCCTGGGGATGTCGAAGTGTGCGAACGGCGCGTGCACGTCCACGTTCGCCTTGACTTCTTCCAACGTCTCCCGTTTGGCACCTTCCATGGCGGATTCGCCCAGTTCCATGAATCCAGCCGGCAGCGTCCACTTCCCTTTGCACGGTTCGATGCCTCGTCTGCAGAGCAGCATCCTCCCTTGGTGTTCCACGATGCATCCCACCACCATCTTCGGATTCTGGTAGTCGATTTTGCCGCACGCGTTGCACACGTGTCGCCATTGGCTGTCCCCTTCCGGCACGGCTGCTTGCACTTCACCACCGCAGCTGCTGCAGTACTTCACCCACGGCTGCAGGGTGGGCGCCCCTTCCCCTTGGTTTCCCGACGTCCCACGTGCTTCCACCGCCTTCCCGTCCTTCCTGCTCCTTCGCCATGGCCACGTACGTGCCGCCAATGGCGCAGATGCGCGCCACATCGCTTCGTCGCTCTCCTGCCGAGGACACCGTCGGCCCCGCCTCTCCTCCGCCTTTTCGCCACGCCCCGCAGAGATCTGGTGCTCCTTCTCTCGTCCTCTGCGGGGAATGCACTTTCTGGGGCCTTGCCTTGGTCGAGGTGACAGGTCGTGGACGTAGGAGAAGAGTTTTCGACGGTGGAACGCACGTCGAAGCGTTCGCACGTTCGCGTTCGCGTTCGCAGACGTCTGCAGGCGCGTGGAGGGGTGCACGATGGGCGTGGCTGCGTCTTGGATGTGGTCGTGGATGTTCCCTCGGAAGGAATACAAGATCGTGGTGGTGGGGTTGGACAACGCCGGGAAGACCACGATGCTGTACAAGTTGTACCTCGGCGAAGTGGTGATCACGAGACCGACAGTGGGAAGCAACGTGGAAGAAATCAAATACAGGAACCTCACTTTCGAAGTGCGTATCGTGCGACGAAGGACGGCGCAAAAGCGGTCGATGCGATGGTGGGAAGGAGAGCTGACCGGCGGTTGCAGATGTGGGACCTCGGCGGACAACAAGCGCTGCGTCCGTCTTGGGAAACGTACTACCAGGATACAGATGCAGTGGTGCTCGTCGTGGACAGCACCGACAGAGGAAGGCTGGGAACCGTGAGGGAAGAACTGTTCCGACTGTTGGCGCACGAGAACCTGAGACGCGCGTCCGTCCTCGTCCTGGCCAACAAACAGGACCTGGCCGACGCCATGACCGCTGCGGAGCTGAGCACGTCCTTGTGCCTGACGGAGATCAAGAAGCACAGCTGGCACATCCAAGCAAGCTGCGCACTCACGGGGGAAGGATTGTGGGAAGGCATGGAATGGGTTTCGGAGGAAGTGAAGCAAAAACACAAGGCCAAGGAAGGAGGTGAATCGTAGCCCATTCTGCACACAGCCTCGTTACCTGACGATGACAACAAGCACCCACAGAACCAAGAGAAACCTTGGGATGCACGTCGCACACCCCCACCCATTTTTGCTCCTCATATCTAGATTCATTCCCATCTGGAATTCCAGCCGCTGCTTTCAGTCCAGAAAAAAGAGGGTAACAATCTTTTTCAATTTCTTGGCCTCTTCGCACGTCTCCAGGAGGAGCTTGCTGTCGTGAAAGGCGAAGCAGATGACCTGCTTAACCCTGCTCGTGATGTCTTTATTGCATATTCTGCTGGCCTCCAGTAGCGGCAAATGGTCATTCTGTGGCATCTCTATCAGCTTCTCTACCTGTTTCAGCAGCTCTTGGCTTTCCGCTGGCTGTTTTTCTAAGCTTTGTGGCAGGACGACGGTCAGCAGCTCCGGTTGCTCCGCCCTGAGCGCCCCCCGGATGACAGCTGCATTGGTGCCCATGGCACCAGACGTCACGATGGTGTTCCCCGTAAGCACCATCGCGTAACTGAGGATTTCGATGAGCTTTTGGTGCATGTATCCCATGTTTCGCGTTCCAAAGAATCCGATGGTCTTCGGTCCCGATTCTTGTATGGCGATCAACTCCTGTTGTCGTCTCGGACCACACGGCTGTCAGCAACCGCACGCGTACGCCGCATGGACGGCAAGAAAGGACCTCGTACCTGCAAGTAGTCTATGTCGGTCGATGCCATCGACGGTTCGAGCGTGGCTGCCACCCCTTTGACGATGGCATCGGCCTGCGTCGGCAGTTCTCCGGGTCCTTCGGAAGCTCGCACCCTCCCACCGCGTGTTTCCAGGACCTTCCTCGTACTCTTTCGCACGTCTACAGGCATCGATACGCTCGCCTTTCGCCGCGTGCGTCCGACGCCTCGTGCGCTTCGCGCCTTGGCGCCATTCGCCACTCGCATCCGAGGAGGTTCCACGTTGTGATCCATCTCGATTTCCTTCGCAATCCAGCGTTTCCGATCGACCCCGAATCGACTTCCAATCGAAAGGAAAACGAACGCGGGTTTAGACCCGGACGTTTCCTGGGGTCGAGGATCGCCGAGCTGGGCCCACGTGGTCGAGCTCGTCCGTTGTGAAGACGATGTGAAGAAGACGGACCAGCTGGATGCAAGCCAGCCACCTACCATGGAACGGTTCAGCAGCACGTGAACGATGCACATTCCGTCGTTGGTTTCGCATGGGACGCAACGAACGCAACGGACCGAAGAAGGAAACCATGCCGTGGTTTCGACGAGGACGGGACGACCAACGCTGGCTAGGACGTGCACCAGACGCACCGTCCGTTCCGCCTCGGCTGGCCTACGGACCCTGGCTGCATTCGCGATCGTTTGGCGATTGTGTCGATCGGAAGGTCGTCCATGCTTCCTCGGATGCGTGCAACGCACACCAGGCTGTCACGAGCGTCCACAAGACGTCCACACGAACCGTGCTTGTCTCTCGCCCTCCCAAAAGACACGTCCTTCGGGTCTATTCTCCTTTTCAAAGGACCGTGAACCCGATCGTCCTCCCTTTCAAACCGAGCTCGAACCGGATCTCCCCAAGAACCCGTCCAACTCCTTCCCTCCCCTCGCCTTGTAAACTTTCGTAAACTCTCGCGTCCGAGGGACAAACACAGGTGCGAATTCGTTCGTGAACTGGGTTAACTGGACCGCTCGGCATGGCGGCGACGTCCGAGCGCGATTTGCGCAGCGTTTTCGTGCGCGGATTGCCGTTCGACTTGGCAGACGCCGAATTGGAAGATGCTTTTGCGCGTTTGGGACCCGTGAAGTCCGCCTTTGCGGTGAAAGACGCGAAAGACGCGCTCAGAAACCGAGGATTCGGCATCGTGCAGTATGCGCTGGCCGAAGATGCCCAACGTGCAGTCGAGGAGATGGACGGCACGTCTCTGTGTGGACGGAAGCTGCACGTGGAAATGGCACGAAAACGTTCCGTGCGCAATTCGACCGAAGAGATGGCCCATCCACGTGTCGGAAGCGTCGTTCCTTCGTCTCCAGAGGCGCCGCCGACCGACGGTGTGGTTCGCAAGAGGACAGGTGGTGAGTCGACGAAAGGCAATTTGGAACAGAACGGACCGTCTCAGAAGCAAAAGGTGGCGCGTACAATGGCGTTGGGAAACCTTTCGGAGAAAAAGACGGAGGCCGCCATCCAGTGGGCGCGCCAACAAGGAGATGTGGTGAATGTCCTTCCTTCTGCACCCAAGGAAGAGGTGGCAAAGAGGAAACTGGAACAGGATGGATGCAAAGGCGGAGTTGCGTTCGTGGAGTATGGATCGGTTTCCCAAGCAATGAAAGCGGTCGCTGCATTGCATGGGAGGAAGCTGCCGGGAGGGGGAAGACTCTGGGCGCGGCAATTGGGCGGAGAGGGTGCCAAGCTGAAGCGATGGAGGGTCATCGTCAGAAACCTTCCATTTGATGCTCAAGAGGAGGACTTGCGAAGCGCTTTCAAATCCTGCGGCTTGGTCTGGGAAATCACAATCCCACAGAAGCCTGACGGGGGACAGAGAGGTTTTGCATTCGTTGGGTTTATTTCCGCCAAGCAGGCGCAGGATGCCATCGAGAAAGTGAATGGGCAGACGATTAGCAATCGGAGGGTGGCTGTAGATTGGGCACTATCAAAGCACGACTATGAAGAAAGAACAGGGCTACCTGGAGAAAATCCACCCAGTGCGGTGGATAGACAGGCAACGAAAGCACCACAGGCTGCCAAGGGCAAGGGCACTGGGGGTGGCCCTGTCCATGACACTGATCTGTCGGAGGAGGAGGCTGAGTCCAGCGAGGATTTGTCTGGAGGGGAGAACGTTGCAGAGAAAATAGCAAAACCCATGGTCTCCAAGGATGAAGAAAAGTCCACCGCTTCAGTAGCTGTGGACAAGGTGATGGCTGAGGAAGACGACAACCTAGCCATGAAAGGAAAGGAAAGCTCTCCAAGCACGAAGAGCAGGGAATCAAAGAAGCTGGGGAAAGCCGAAAGCAAACCAAAAGATGTCAAGGCTGCCACACAAAGCTTCATCCACCCAGTTAGGCCCACCGTGTATGTTCGAAATTTGCCCAGCTCGACGACCAAGGAAGATCTCCTGTCTGTCATGAACGTCTTCGGGATTGTACGTGAGTGCAGGGTAGTTTTTGATAAAGTGACAAAGAAGTGCAATGGTACAGCCTACGTTGAGTTTGTGGAAAAGGCATGTGCAGAATTGGTGCTGCAAGCCGCAAGTGACCCCAACGAAGGTGGAGTAAAGGTCAAGGGCAAAGCGGTACAGATGTCCCCTGCCTTGAGCGCAGAGGAGGCTCGTAAACTGAAAAAAGAATTAGGAGCGGAGGACAAGCGGGAGAAATCGAGGAATTTACACCTGTCCAAGGAGGGTGTCATCGCAGAGGGTTCCAAGGAGTGGCAAGAACTCTCTGCTGCAGACCAAGAAAAGCGGAGAAACGGGGAACGAGAGAAAAAGACAAAGTTGGCAAGCCCAAACTTCACAGTTTCTGCAACACGCCTGTCAGTGAGGAACATCCCTTTGGATATGTCAGAAAAGCAATTGAAGGAGATTTTCACTAATGCAGTGAAGGAGAAAGCCACCAAGCAGAATCCTCAAATCAAACAGGTCAAAATACTTCGAAATGATGAGAAAGTAGGCAAAGATGGACTCCCTCTTTCGAAAGGGCTTGGTTTTGTCGAGTTTAAGGAGCACCAGCATGCTATTGTTGCATTGAGATCCTTAAATAACAATCCTAAGGTCTTTAAGAGAGACCGAAGACCGATAGTAGAGTTTGCCATAGAGAATGCAAAAGTTTTGCGGGCCCGCGCCTCAAAAATCAAAGGCACAGCTACCGGGAAGGTTGCAAATGGAAATAGTCCCCAACAGCTTGCAGGGCAAGGGAGTCGAGAGGGCACAGCTTTGAAGCCACCTGGCAATTCTGCTGAAAGGCGGAGCAACCACAAGAGGCAAATGGGTGCCGGCCAGAAAGAAGCAAGTCAACATCGGCAGCCCGAAAAAGGAATGGTACCAGGGTCCAATGGTATAGCATCGAATAAAATTCAAAAACGGAAGCAAGATCAGGATGCACGGATAGATTCCCTTGCACAAGCACGGCCATTGGACAACTTGACACCTAGCGAATCAAGACGAGAGAAGAAACGACAGAAGAAAAATGCACCGGAGGAAAATTTCGAAACACTTGTTAAGCAATACAAGGCCAAGTACTTTGGTCTGCAGGATGGCAATGAAAAGCGGGAAAAGCGCCCTTTGTCTCGCTGGTTTGAATAAACGATGCTCTCTATGCATTCTCCCTTTGGCCTACATTTGAATCTCCCTGGTGAGGAAAAAAAGCAGGTCCTTTCTTCGGTGCTTCTTTTTGGTATGCAGGTGCCTTTGCTGCCCTGCCCACGACCTCAAGCAAGACCTCATCATTTATGTCATCCTCGATACTACGCATCACTTTTTCGTACACCATGTACGCGTTGGGTTTGTCTTTGTCTTTCCTTTCTCTCATGTAGACCCAGCCCTTTCTATCCTTATCCCACACACACTCGATGATGTGGCCCAACAACTCGTCACCTGAAACTTCTGGTGGAAAATATACTTTGGCCCCTTCCAGTGGGACAAGATGATTCCCTCGTCCAAGAAGCAGGAGGACATACCCCTGTGACGTCTTGTCCAGAGTAAAATCCACAGAATTAAGGCTTGCATACTTCCACTTGAGAAGCTCGTGGCAAGTACGTGGAACATAGGGGTCGTTAGCGGGCTGGAGAATCACCCCGTCGGCCTCGTGTGTGAGTTGGTGAGGAATCATCTCCTTCAACACTTTCCTGGTTGCCTGTAAAGGCCAAAAATCTTTCCTTCGCACAGCAAAGGGCTCCATCCCATAATCGTACCGGATGTCTCTGATGCTGCCATGCATTGGATGCCGCGGGTCTCTTTCCATGTACCTAGGATTCACAATCTCTTCTGCAATCAATTGAAACCTTTGCTTGAAAGGCAAGCGAACAATATTATTCTGGTTCAACACCATGGCATCATAGATCAAGTACCTCCGGACCTTCTTCCCAGTATCAGCTGCCTCATCCACAACCATTTCCCCATCAACCAAGGTTCCGTGATGAACACCTTTCCCATCCCTCCGAGGAAATCTCAGGTTGACCCTGCGTGCAGTGAAGCTGCGATCAATCAAATAGCAACCCCAGCACATGGCAAGTAGTAGATATCTTGTACCGTCCGCTTTCCACGTAACCATGTATTCTCTTTGCATTAGTAGGTTCATATTTGATCTTGCGAATGAAACAGGCTGGCTACCAGGAAATCTCCTTCCTGGGTCTTGCTTTCCCAGCAGTGCCCAACAGCAAAAGTCTTGACATTCTCTAGCCTCTTCCAGAGGAACAGCATCTCCTAGCAAATCGTCATGTGCAATTTCGTTGGCCTTCTCAGCCATTGCCGAGGTCAATTGCCGGATGCGATTGTGTTCATCATCGTCTTCTTCTGCATCACTTATCCCGTCCTTCCACTCTGGTAGTGCTGGTGCAACAAATCCGGAAGGCCTATGCTGATGGAAAGCTTTGAACAGTTCGGTGATATACAGGTCCTTGTAGATACCAGGAGGTCTGGCTCGGGCAAACTCTACCAGGGCCTTGGCCACTCCGTTCAGGTGACCCATGCGAAGAGCATAGCTGCAAACCATCGTACCAGTTCGGTTGTGCCCATGAGTGCAGTGCACAAGCACGCAGGAGGGCGTGCATGCCTTGGCCAGTTGGGACAGGTCTGCTTGCACCTTTTGCAGGTGTCTCGCCGTCCATTGCATCCGGTTCTCCAACATTGGCTTCTCTTCCTCAGAAGCCTCTTCCCGTTGTTGTTGCATGTGTTCCACTTTCTCGCTCAACTCTCTGTACTTTTCCGTGGCTGCTTGCTTAGTGGCTTCGTTCTGTTGCCGTTGAGCCTCGTCGATTTGGAAGAACCGTCTCACTTCGAACACGAAGGTGTTGATGGATTCGGCATCCGGCGCTTCTCCTCGACCGCGGCATTTGATTTTCACGTGTCGGACCCCAAGCCTCGTCCATTCCACAGGATCGTAGTATTTCGTGGAGAACGTCAAGTCCACGACCATGCCGACGCGCCTCCCACACGTCTCGTACGCCATTTCCACAGCGTCGGCCGGCGTGAAACGTGTCGTTTCGTCCACTTCACGCATCCATCGTGCGCCAAGCGGCACTTTGCATGGAACAAGGCCGTACAAGCACTGTCCCATGGACGCGCAAGCTTCCCAACCGTCCGGAACGAGGTTGCGCGACAGCAGCTTCGACGGCACTTTCGGCGCTTGTGGGACGATACGAGCGCGCTTCGGCGCGTTTCCTTCCTCCTCCTCCTCGAGGTTTCGCTTCCGCTGCATCTCCCGTCGCTTTGCGCGCGCCTCTTGCAGCAGAGCCACGGCATCTCCACCGCCTTCGGCCATGGAGACGTCGGCGCGACGTCCCAGACGATGCGTTTCACGTGTTCCAGGATCGTTCTGGCCCTGGGCATGTCCACCCTTCACATCAGTACACATCCCCCGGAGGAGGAAGGAACAGGTCCCTTGTTGTGTGGTGGAATGGCAAAGGTCTGCGTCGCAAAATCAGCCGTGGCACCAGCACGACGTGGACGCTTGCTGGCAGACAAAGGGGAGCGCACATGATCCCCAGAACGCTTGCCAGTGGGACCGCGGAGCTGATGTTCCTGGTAGGAATGGTACGAATCCACATGGCAGTCGGGCCAAGGACAACGCTGCCGCAGCATGCGGACAATGTCGTGGAAAGAATGAATGGACATGTCTTGCACCACGACCTGAGCAATTCGACGATCCCGTCCCAACAGCGAAATGCCAACCGATCCCAACTGACACGACTTGCACAGGTCTCTCACATCCGATATGCCTACATTCTGAGGCAGGTTCCGAAGATAAAAGAGATGGGAACGATCCACCGCCGGGTCTTCCCCAAATACATTTGCATATGGATGGTCGCTCTGGCCCACGAAGATGCGCCCCACATGCGGGAGTCCATGCATCAAGGAAGGTTCCATGCCCAATGCTGGCTTCTCCCCGCTCTTCAATTGCAGCATGCGCAGCAGTTGTGCGAGCAAACAACCCGTCATCACGGCATCGTAACCTGCCTCGTGTGCCAGTGCTCCAGGTTCTGCCTCGCCATAGGCTGCGCTGTCCTCTGCAAAGCTAAAATTCATCTTCCAGTGTGCGGAGGTCCCTAACGAATCGAGGAATCCTTCCATCGTCTCTGCTTCCGTAACAAGACGCTGATATAGCTCAGCCAAGGATGTGCCGTTTCCTACTAGAGAGCTGAATTCTGAATGGACCACGTACTTGGTATCTGCAATTCCGCCCGGGAACATGCTGGAGATGCAATCTTTGAAATCGGACCACGCGTCCGGAATCGGCATGACAAAATTCTCGGCCATGTACGCCAAGTCCAGCATTCCATTGTGGATGGCCACGGGTTTGGCTGCCCTGCTGATCATCTCAAACACGCGAGAGAATCCTGCAGCAGATTGGAGTTCCTGGCGCTTTTGCTCTTGAACGCCGTCCTTCCAAGACTTGATCTCTTCGGCAGATGCACGCGTCAACTTCAAAAACGTTCTGTTTCTTTCGTCCACCGCTTTTTCCACGTAGAACCCGACGTGATCCCCTTCAAGCGGTGGAAATCTTTCCAGTGCCTGGTAGCAGATGAGCCTTTGGTAGGAGTTTGCCGAATCCAGTTCCAGTGTCTGTTCGGTCCCGTCTCTCCAGGCGGACACCATGCTCTTGACGTTTTCCAAGTATTCCTTGTCAGTCTTGGACAACGAAATATGTCCTCTTTCGTTGGGTTCTTCGATGGCCTTCCTGATCTTTTCTTTTTCGCTGAGTGGCAGGAAGCTGATCCCATCTCGGAAGAATTTGTTGAAGTCGAAGTTGTGTTCGGCCAGATACGTCATGGAGGACGCTTGGCAGGTGAACCGTTTGTCCCAGCTCTTGAAGGGTCTCGGAAAGACATAGAAATTGTAGGCGTGCACTTGGTACCCACAGTCTCCGTCCCAGGTGAAGAGTGCCACGCCCACTTGCGACACGGTGAAACTCTTCGCCGTGGCCGACAGCTTGGTGTACCGTTCCTGCAGCGTGTCGTAGTAGTCGAGGTTGCGGTTCATCCCGAGTCCAGTGAACTCCAGGTCCATCGCCAGGAACGTGCATCCGTCCAGGCGGTCTTTGAACGTCGGAAGCACGTGCTCGAAGTTCGCTTGTGTCACTTCCATCACGTCTCGACGAAGCCGCCTCTGCTTCGTCTGGGCCACTGCTTTCGATCGGATTTCCTTTTGAAAGGGAGTTCGTTCGGGTTCGATCGGAGAACGCATCCCTTTCAAACGAGGATTGGACCGAAAGGGAAACCAGAACCGATCGAGGGAGTTTCTTCTCGGATGGGTTCGCAGCGAGGTTCGGAACCGCGACGGAGGTCGCACGAAGCGGCGAAAGCTTGGCCACGAGAGGCATGCGACGAGAAAGGAAGCGAAAAGGAGGCGTGGAAAGGTGGTGGAAGTTCCCCGTGCACGCACTGGCGCTCGGTGGAAGGAAGGCACGCGCGTCCTGCTGCCTTCCTGTCCGTCGTCGCAGTTCGTCCCACGCCATCGCCAAAAGAGAGAAAATACTCCCTTCTCTTGCCCGTCCGGGAGGTCCACTTAACATTTCGAAACTGGGCGTGTCTCCGCTAGAACGTGAGGGTTCGTGCGGACCCACGCGAGGTTAATGTTGGGGTTAACTGCAGGAGGGTCCAGGTCTCCCCAGGTGGACGCCATGGCCGTGCTTTGGTCGTGCTTTGGTCGTGCTCAGATCGTGCTTCGTCGCGAAACGCGAGCACGTGGCTTCGAGCGGGACAATACTGCGGATCCGAAGGCCTGAACGTGTCACGAACGCGAAAGCAAAGATCCAAGACGCACGCGAGAGGCAGGAGGATCGGCGGCCTGGCGCACATGGCGTACTCCAACTCCAAACAGCTCGTGAACTTCGAAGGTGGCGTGCTGAAGCAAGCCAATGCAAGCAACCATCCAAACGTGGGAATGCAACAAAGTTCGATGGTCGTCGGTGCGAGTGGTACTTGGACGCTGCGGACGGGAACAAGACCACCTGCAGCATCCCAAATCGCCAAACACGCAGAGCTCATGATCGAAGAAACCGAAGCAGCGAAATCCCAGGCACGGATTTATCTGGAACGATTGAACGAGCTCAAAGACAAGTACAAAGCCTTGGAAGAAAAGTCCAACGCTCAATATCAAGAAAAAGTGAAGCTGCAGGCGCAACTCGACGAGAGCGCCAAGTTGGCGCAAGAGTTCGTCGATCAAGTCCAGTACGTCGAAATGCTCCACCAAGCCTTGCAGGAAAACCAAGATTCGTTCAAGCGGGAGGTGGAGCAAGGTGAGCGATGCGCGAAAATCCGGTCGATGGCCGACCAGTTCGAATCGCGTTCGAGTGACGGAGCTTGTCGCCTGACCTGTACCCGAACATTCTGCAGGAGGGAGTCGGACCGAAAAACTCGAGAATGAACTGCGACAAAAGCTATCGGTGCTCGAAGACTTGCGAGAGAAACACCAGGAGGTGTGCTGCCGGCAAGAAAAGCTGCTCCACGTGGCTGAAGAGAACAAAGCATACGCGGTCCGGGAGCATGAGCTGCAGATCGAACTCCATCGCGTCAAAGACGATGCCGACAAGCTTCGCGCGGAGTGCGCCGAGCTGAATGCACAACTCGGCAGGCATATTTCAAGCATCAATCACATGCAAGTTTGCATCAACGACAAGTCGAACGAAATCGCTGATTTACGTTCCGAGCTGGACGACTTGCGGGCGAAGGAAACAAAATGGAAAGAAGAGTCGGAAAGACTTGCCAAGGAGCATCAGGAGATCATAGATAACTTTCAGCTTCGTCTCGATGCCAAAGAATTAGAAATCGAGCAAGAGTATGAGAAGCAGAAAGATTTGCAGTCGATGCATAAGAAGCAAACCACTGAACTCACGCAACAAAAGGAGAGCGAGCGCCAACGTGCAGAGGCCAATCGCCAGGCATACGTTGCGTGCAAAACTCTGTGGAGGGCAAGCAGACTTGTGTTGAAGCAAAAGCGTGAGAGGTTGGCAAGCACAAATGCAACAGTGGTTGATCTTGAGACCGACCTGGAACAGCAGCACGAGAGTATGGTACAGTTGAAGACGACGTATGAAGAAAAACTTGCCGAAACAAACCGGGAGAGAAACAAGATGCTTGAGGAAATCTGCACTCGCAACGAGCAGGAACTGGGCAAAATGCGCGACAAATTTTCTGCAGAACTGGAGAGCGAGAAGGCTCGATATCAAAAGGAAATGGAAGATGCGGTGCAGCAGAAAGATGAGAAAGTGAATGAACTCCAGAAAGCTCTGCAAAATCTACAGGAGCAACAGAACCGCAAGTCTCCCCCTTCGCCAAAACACTTGATTCCCACAAAGGTACAAGATCCATCATCCCCAGGCAACGTTGCTTACAAAACAACAGCCACTCCAACCGAAAGCCGCCCAGCAAAGGCCAAACCTCTGCAGCATGAGGACGGGGTGGGAAAGCCCAAGGACAAGATACATGAAAAGCAGCCGCAAGTAAAAACCAAGTTCTCCGCTTTTCAGAAGCTCCAAAAGCAGCTGGTAAAAAGTGGAAGGACTAGTTCTGTCAAGTTGGGAAGGAAGGGTGTTCGTTCAAGAAGTGTAGAGAAGGAAAATGTGTTTGACTTTTGATCGAATATGGAGGGTGAGAGCGCTTTCTTACAATCACTGCAATGGATTCGGTTTCATAGCTCCAGCACTGCAAAGGTCAATCCCCCTCAGCTATCAGTATGCTCTAGCAGAGTTCTTGTTTTATCAGCCATTTCTAGCATTGTTTGAAACTTTGCCTGCAGGTCGACGTTCCACAGCATCAACGATCGATTGTGTAAGATGGCATACTCAATCTGCAAGTCACTGAGTTCCTCGTTCATGGCTGAGATTTCTTGTCCCATAGCTTTCAATTTGTTTCGAGCACTGTAGAGGACCCTGGCCATGCTATGGGTGGTATCTTTTTCCGGTGTATCCGGTTGGGTCGGGGAAGAAACGTTTGCATTGTGCAGTGTCTCTACACAAGGCATAGTTGGGCTGATTGCCTTCGCGTGGGAGTGGTGCTGGCTGTCTGGAAGCAAAGCATTCTTTTCTTCTTGTATAAGATCTTGTGTTTTCCGTTGACGTGAGTCGCAACAAGTCATGGCCTTTGTTGCGTACCCATCTGCTTTTGGAGATGCACTAGTACTGGGTTTGTCATCGTGCATCTTGACAGGACCTTGCTCATCTGCAGCATTGCAAGGTTCTGGATCCTCCACTTCGGAGTACGCACAATCCATCTCGGTAGCCAATGTTGCATTTTGTAGCTTATAAGCGTTGCCTTCGTCTTTCGATCCTATTGGAGCAGTTTTCAACGCTTCCGTGGCCGTTTCCTGGTTGCTTTTGTTGCATTCAGACGTCTGGTCAGCACTGCCAAAGCATGCGTTGTCGTTGGTGCGCGTATCGCGAACTTCTTGGATACGATTGTCTTCCATTTCTTTCGGTGGACTTGCTACTTTCGGTGAACCTGGACTGGTGCGTTTGGACGTTTCATCCCTCTGTACTATGCGCCGAGCATGGTCTTCTCTCTCACCGCAATCAACCTCCGACACACAGAGAGGTTTTGAGCCCGTTTCATCTTGCGAAGGATCTTCCCGGATGCTTTTCGCTTCATCGATTGCATCCAGGCTGTTTCCCTGGACCTGTCCATCCTTCGGAGCAGCATCTTGAATCGTAGCATGCGGTCCACTGTCGTGTGCGCTTGTCTCGAGTTCGGACAGATTGGCTTCGTCCTCCGCATGGCCGGAATCTATCCAATTGAGATCGACGTCATAGATCGAAAGATCCAAATCGTTCTTTTTCTCAGCTTGTTCTGAAGCTTGCTTCTTGTTCATCATTTCCGCCGGCGGAGTGCGAGCCACATGGCTTCCTGCCTCGTCTCTCGGGCGCTTGTGCACGCCATGCAAGGTGAAATTTCTGCTTTTGAACACGGGCTTGATGATTTTCGAATCCATCTCGCTGGTGTTTTTTGTTTGTCTCTTTCCTCCGGCCAGTTCGGAAGCGATGCACCGTGCTTTTCCACGACGATTCGAACGACCAGACGGCTCTCTCTCTCCCGCCGATCGACGCGACAGAGGGTTCCGATCGGACTCGTTCCTGCGCTTCGCAGCTCGCGAAGCACAGCACGTCGTTCGCCTGACACGCACCAATGGCGTAAGCTCGAGCGCAGCACGAGCAAAGCACGGCTGTAGCAAAGCACGAGCCCAGCACGGACGCGCCCTTCCAATGCCCCCCTTTTGTAAACTCCACGTGCCCCCCTTTCTGGCTTGGGGCAATCTCAGAGGAAGCCTCGGAGGAGTTAACCTGGACGAGACGTGGGTTGCAATGGGTGTGGATCGGATCCAGCACGACAGTTGGTGCAGGTGCGTCTCGAAGCATCCTTCGTGCTTCGATCCATCTCGATGGCGTCGAGCACGGCCAAGAGCAAGCTGCACGAGATCTTCCAGTCGCACGGATGGAAGGACGTGGAGTACTGCACCGAAACGATCGCCGAAGACGTCCTGGAAACCAAGAAGAAAGGAGACAACGAAGAACCAACGAAGAAGAAGCGAATCCTCGGATTCGTCTCGCGCGTGAAGGTCACCGAAAAACACGTCCCTGATCTGAAGGCGGAACGGGAATTCGTAGGAAAAATGCTGCACTCGAAAAAAGCAGCCGAACAGGCCGCTGCGGCACTTGTCTTGGAATTCCTGGAGGAAGAGATGGCACGCAGCAGGGCGCAAATGGAACCCGAATCCAGAGAACGTCAGGCCTGGGATTTCGTCAATAAAACCTGCAGTAGTGAAGCCTTGATGCAGGATGCACCCCTCCTTGGTGAGTTTGCCGTGGCAAAAAGGCACAGGAACAGAACAGTGCCACTGGGGCTGTTGCTGTGTCGAGCCAGCAAAAACCAGCTGGCATTATTCTTTGGGAACACCTACGGGGCTGGGAGCAGAAGGGAGATGATTGAGCTGTTCGGGAATCTTCTGGCAGGTGGAAAAGAAGCGAATTCTAACCTCGCACTCAGCAGTGATAGGCTTGCCATCAGATGGGAAGTTCCCTTTGAAGAAGAACTGGAGAGAAGGATGGATGAATGCCCTAATAAGCATTCTGAAAAATCAATTACCCTCCTCTACTTGCCAGAACAAAGAAAATCAATGGAATTCTTGCAGCTCAAGGTGGGTGAAGATCCGTATGCATCGCTTACCAGCATACTAGGTGCAGAATGCCCTTCAAACCTATTTTATTTCGGAAAGGTCGGGAGACGGAAGATAAGGCCGGGGTGGGTACGCCCATGCATGTTTGCTTCAGCAAAAAGGGGCGGTGCTTTGGCGAGAAACGAATTGGCTAGCCAATTGATTGGTGAGGAGGTCACAGGTGCAGTTTTGATATGCCGTGTTGGACCCTCTTGGACAGAAGATGGGGCCTTCTTGTGCACTAATTTCACAAAACCGGACTTGTACGACATGCTGCAATCGACCACAGTTTCTGGGATTTACAAAGCACATCGAGGTTCCCCCTTCCTAGCACGTCTGCCCACAAAGTACTCTCGACCGTCTAGTTGGTTTGGGAAACCCCCAGCTGCAATTTTGAAGGAGTTTTCTCAATTTCACAAAAGCTGCAAGTATAAGATCGAGTTCGAGAAGCAGCAAGTTGAGAAAAAGGGGGAAAGGAAAGAGAATAGCAAGTGCCCTTCAGAGTCTACCTCTAGCGAACGTAAGGGGCCAGTAAGCTGCACGCTTTCCTTGGATTATCCTCCATACCAAAGCAAGCAGTTTATTTCTAGGCCATTCCTTTCCAAATCCGCAGCGGAAAACAGTGCTGCTTTGAATGCATTGCGTTATGTAGATGGTTTGGAAGTAGAAGCGTTTGGGAAGGATTTGGTTGTGCATGATTGGGATCAGGTGGACAAACGGGGGCTAGATTGCGGCAAAAGTTACAAGGCCCGCATTCCATGGGAAAGTGTCTTGAAGATTGGTTACACGCTTTACCACGATGGCTGCATCGTAGAGACTAACGACGATTTTGCTATAGAGCACGGGTCTAACAGCCTGCTCAGTGCAGTGGAGGAAGTCCTTCCAGACATGCAAGTTTCCGACAAGAAGGAATTGGAGATCCAGCTTCAAAAATGGGAGGAATCTCCAGAGCTGTACAAGTTAGAGCTGATGTTGAAGAGTATGTCTGTGCCTGAAGGTCCAGGTCCAGCCGTCCAAAGATTGTTCACCCCTGCCTTGGCAGTGCAGCGGTATGATTTTGCCATGGCACAATTGGAGGCCGCAGGCGCTCGTACAGTTGTTGACTTAGGTTGCGGAGAAGGCAGGCTGATTCGGAAACTGCTGGCCATGCCATTGGTTCAAGTGGTGGGTGTGGACGCCTTACGTTCCAACGTAGAAATCGCGAAAAGCGCATTGACGGAAGAAATGGATGTGCACGAGGATGGCAGGGCTGCTTTCCAAACTGGTGTTCTGTTGCTACATGGTTCGTTGACAAACAGCTCCTCACTCCTTCCTCTCCGTGGTGTAGATGCGGTGGTGATGCTTGAAGTTATTGAGCATATGGACGAGCAGCACCTCGCTGAGATTGGGCCAGCTATCTTTGACGGCTTGAGACCTTCAATGGTCGTCATGTCAACACCAAACTTTGAATACAATGCTGTTTTGCAACGTAAGTTGCAGGCATTATCTGGATTGGTGGACGATAATGTTTCTCAGCAAAAGCTTCCCTATCGTGATGCAGATCACCGATTTGAGTGGACAAGAAAGAAATTTCAGAGTTGGTGTGCTTCCTTGTCCAGAAAATTTAATTACACAGTGGAGTTTTTTGGTATTGGGAGGCTGAGTGAAGATGAGTCTGGGCCGGAGGGATATGTGGGGGCTGCCACGCAAGGTGCGGTCTTCAAAATGAAGGATCCGCATCCTGTAGAAGGCGTCAAAGGAGGCTCGGATATTCCGCTGGAAAACGAGGATTTTGATGTTGTTTGGAGGGTAGATGGTTCTGCAGGGAAGACAAAGAACAGCCATTCATGCATATTGGCATAGTGGTGGACAAGGTTCGTAAATTTAATGTGAATGGAAGTGGAAGCGTTTGACCTAGCTATTTGGCAAACAAAGTGCCGAATAATGAAGTTGAATTCTTGAGCTGTACCTTCTCCCTACCATCTGCAAGAATGCAGGGGTCAGTTGGCATGGGCGTAATATGCATAGGAAGAGTTTTCAACGGGACATACCCTGCATAATAAAAACCAAGGGAAGAAACACATCCGATACCCAAGGCTATATCTGTTGTGTACCTCAGGGCAGTCTTCTGCAAGAAATTGTATCATGGTGTGCATGGTGGTCAGCCTCCCTGGGCCATCTTCCTTGTGGCAGGATTACCCCTGCCGATTGGATCTTGCATCGTTGACACATGTCCTGGGGTAAGAGGGGGAGATTTCTTGGTACCTTGCTTCCAATGCATCGCAGGCTGTAATGAGGTGGGACAGTTCTTCTTGTGCACGCTGTTCTTCGTCAAGCACATGCAATAGTTTTTGTCTCGCTGCTTGTTCTTCCGCATTGAGGTGTTGGAGGATGACCTGATGGGCGTCAGCTTGTGCCCTAATTTTTTCCTTTGCTTTCGCGACATCTTGCTGGAGTTGTTCGTGCCTCTTGTCGAGCGCCTGGCTTTCGTTGGCCAGTTGTTCATGTTGGCACAGCAAGTTCCCGAGCCTTTCGTTCAGTTGTCTGATTTTGTTCAATTCGATTGGATCAGCATGTTTCTCCTTCAGTTCTTTGGCTTGATCCTTTGCTTCGTTTGTTGTACTTTCTATGGCTTGTATCACGGGTTCCATCATTTGGTTGAACTCTTGCAGGACACGGTGTTCTTGTTGGGTGGTTTCCATGCATTCCTTCCTTTTCCGTTCGATCCGGTTCCTTTCTTCGCATTGGGACTCCATCTTTTTTTCGACGTCGCGGATCCTCCCTTCCAAGTCCAGCTTCTCCTGGACGATCATCTTGAGCATCCTTTCTGCATTCGCCATGTTGGCTTGCATCTCCCACCACGCGGATTCCTTCTTCGCTTCCTCTTCCTTGGCTTGTTGGATCTGGGCCTCCACACGTGCGATCTTCCCGACCACGTCCTGGTCTTCGCCTTCCAACACACGCTGCTCCTCCTCCATCTTGCGAAGACGGACCAGAAACGCCTGCTGCGACACGCTCGTGCGCGTCGCCATCGCGTGCTGCGCTCGTGCTGCGCACGCGCCGACCGTGCGAATCGAAACGTCCCCGTGCGAATATTCGCAAGGCAGGCGTGCCACCCTGCACCGATCCGAGTGTCGAAGGTGGAGGCGGTGTGGAAGCGAGGACATGCAGACGCACCCACACGAGCTCGTGGATGGGTGCGTACATGCGGCGCTGCTCCCGTGGATCGGAGGAGAAAGCGAGCACAAGGATGTGGATGGCACGGGAGACGATTTGCTCGAGACATCGCATGGTGAAGCAGTACCGCAGCAGGTAGGGAAAGATAAGATGTGGAGAGAAAAAAAGGTTGCAGGTGTCGACTCAACGTATGCAAGCGCTTCTACCGTACGCGACGATGAGAAAGACGCCATCGCGTGCGAAGCCGATGTTGGCGTACCGACGTTCATCCCCTTTGTGCGCCAAGGCATCTCCGACTTACTCTAAACAAGGCGGTTGCAAACACAATCCGCTTGAAATGGTGCGCGTAGGCGACGGCGCCCACTAAATTGGAAGATCGTCAAAGAGTCTTGATTCAACCTCAATGACGCTAGCAAAACCACTCTATGCAACACCTCTTCCTTGTGTGATGGGCCCAATATCGTCCGAACTTCTAAAAATTGTGCTTAGCCTCGTTCTATTCGAAAGAGGCAAGCACAAACATCCTCGCGAAGGGGAAGACGCCGTTGGTTGATAAACTAGGTATTGTTATTTCGAACTTGGGTTGCGTGTGCACTACGTCCTCGACAACAAGATCATTGTAGAACGCGCGTTTGTAAAATTTTTGAAGATTGATTGACAATTGCACGTCTGCGCTTTGGAAACGATAGGTTGCAACAAGTTCTGGTTTCCTTATCTAACCTTTTCGATTACCTCTGATGTCGCACACGCGTCTCTCTCCGTGGCATAGACGAGGCCATCCTCTTCTTATGTTCGTTCCATGCCATCACAATGTCGCTCGGTGATGCAAACGTTTGCGGCCCATGTGCACGAACGTGCTTCGTCTCCTTTCCTCCGTCTCTTTCGTGGAACTCTCCTGGATGGACCATCGCACCGCTTCCTTTCCTCTTCGCGTGGTGCTTTCCACGGTGCAAAGTCGTGTTCTCGTCGTCCACTCGTGTTGTGACTCCCACGGTTTTTCCCAGTGCGATCTCCCTGTGTTCTTCAGACGACCTCCCATCGAGATCTCACCGCGATCGTGTCGATACCTGCTGTGTTTCGGAGAGGTGTGGATCCACACGTGCATCGCGCAGCGATTCGTGCGACGACAAGCCGACAGAGCAGCCACACGAAGCGACATGGCGCAAGTGGAGACCAAGGTGCGCACGTAGCGATGCCACGTGGAAGACGCGTGCGAAACCAGGCGTCGGACGTGGGACGCGAACGTCCGTCCACGTCGCAGCTGCCGTCGTGGCGTGGGAATGGTCGACATCCGCCGCCGACAAGGACGACAGGACGCTTCGAAGGAGAAGCGAGACGATGTGCGGCGGATGAAACGGTTGGAATGGCGAGACGAAGCTCCTCGAGATGTGCGGTACGAGGATGAAAAAGGCGTGGAACGACGGAGCGGGCGATTGACGAGGGTTGCGACGCCGCCGACACCGCAGCCGGAAGAAGTGGAAGTGGAAGAACAGGTCGAAGACGTGAGCTCCGACGAAGACGTGCAAGACGGTGCGTTGCGTTGCGTAGCGACGATAGACGTGCGCGTACGTGCAGGAAGGATGGTGAACGGATCCGCACGCGACACCTACGGCGCCCTGCGGGTGCACGGAGTCGAGGAAAGATTCGCTGACTCCTCGCACGGGAACTCGTCGTTCCAGGTGATGAAGAAGGACGTGGAAAGCAGAGCCGTAGCGAGAAAAAGAGCAGGAAAGCCATGCAGAAGTTGGGAATGAAACCCGTCCCGGGTGTGATGCGTGTGACCATCCGGAAGTCCAAGAACATCTTGTTTGTGATCAACAAACCCGACGTGTTCAAGAGCCCAGCTTCGGACACCCACATCATCTTTGGTGAAGCCAAGATCGAAGACTTGGCGGCTCAAGCTCAGGCGCAAGCGGCCCAGCGGTTCCGCGGTTCCATGGAAGCGGCCAACCAAGAAGCGGCATCCACCAAGCCTGAAGAAGAGGAACCAGAGGAAGAGGAAGGAGAAGTGGACGAGGAAGGCATTGAGCCCAAGGACATCGATCTGGTGATGACCCAGGCCGGCGTGTCTCGTGCGAAGGCCGTAAAAGCACTGAAGAAGTGCGAGAACGACATCGTCTCTGCCATCATGGAGCTAACCATGTAAATCCCACGTGCCTCCTCTCCCATACTTTTCCTCGTCTCTTCCTGTCCGATCTTCTCAAGCCTCCTCTCTCATGCCCAATTCATCGTCCGTGTTGCCATGGCACATCCAATGGTCTGGTTTGAGTTGGCGTCTCGCGCATCGCGCGGGCAGGTGGACAAAAGTTGAAGCCAGCACGTACCGGATTGGATACGATCGGTCGAGGAACACGACGTGGAAGGAGGTGCCGTGACGAACACGCCATGCGGAACAAAAACGTGCTCGCGTCTCGCGTCAAGCGGGTGATGCAGGGAGACGAAGACGTGGGAAAGATCGCGCACGCAAGTCCCGTGCTCATCGGTGCGCGAACGCGTGCGAACGATGGCGGAAGTCCGACCGGACGGAACGGCACTCGGACGTTGTGGTTTGTGCTCGGCAAGGCAGCACGAGCTGGACGGCGATGTCGATCGAAGGAAGCCGCTGACACGTGCGTCTCCCTCTCAGCGAAAGCGTTGGAGCTGTTCTTGAAAGACCTGTGCCACAAAGTGGCGGAAACCACCACAGAACGTGGAGCAAGGACCATCTCACCAGGACATTTGAAACAATGCATCCTCAAGCACGAAAAGTTCGACTTTCTGAAAGATGTGGTGGCCAAAGTGCCAGATCTACCACCCATGTCCAAGAGAAGAAGGATGAGAGACGAAGATGGGGATTTCAAGCCGAAGAAAGACGGGAAAACTACACAAAGCCGAGCGCAGCCCAAGAGGAGAGTCAAACGTGAACACACGGTAGCCTTGGCAGAACTCTCGACAGAATCCTCGGGCGAAGAAAAGGTGGTTGACAAGACGGACATGGGAAGGGAACAAGATGCAGGTGGGCTGAAGGACTTGGCCATGGAGTTTCCATCAGGCAAACATGTGGGTGGTTTGGACCTGGAGAGTGTGCCACAAGGTGCAGCGTTGGTGATTCCCGAGGTGGCACCACCTCCTTGCATCGGTGACGAAGAAGATGATTATGACTGAGCATGCATTCCCTCCTTTGCGCCTGAACAATAAATGTGCCATTGTGGTTCTCCTCTTGTCTCCAGGCGCACCTGTGGAAACTCCTCTCCTCCAATTGAGGATCATTGGCATTTTCGTTATTTCGCTCTTTCGTCTTTCGTGTGGATTGATGATTACATTTGCACATGGAGAATGCAGAGTTTCTCTTGGTAGTTGTGGATCTCCTACCGTGTTCTTTCAGAGCCGTTCGGTGCTTCTGTACCTCCACACATGGGCGTATCCCGCACCAAACCATTCCCACGACTCGCAAGTGGTCCATCTTCGTGGTTTCTCTGCTCTTCATTCCTTTCCTACTCTCTCGCAATGCGGCTGCTCGTCTCGGAAAACGTTCGATGGGCATGGCTGTCGTGGTTCGTCGCTCCTCGACGAGAAAAAACTCCCTCGTGGAGGTGGCCGAGCTCCTTCCCACGGAGTCTCTCCCCCGACTGTTCCAACGGTTGGAGCCTTTGAACCCGATCCATTTCCCTTTCGAAAGGGGAACGAAACCGGTGGTACCTCGGTCCAAGCGAGGAACGTGGCTCGTGTCGGTGTCGGTGCGCGGACACTCGTCAGCTTCCGACACGTACGCCATGGCCGCACGAGGCGGTTCGCATGGGACGAAGAGGTGCTTTGACAACGAGATGGACGATGAGGTGGATGTGCTGGACGAAGAGCTGAGAAGGGCCCTCGTAGACGCGGAGGAACTCACCGTGTTCCTCAGCAAGACCGACACCAACCTCGCTGGAAATGGGGTGTACATCGGCCTTGCAGGACTTGCACTGATGTATTTCCACCTCGTACAAGCCATGGGAGCGAATCCAGAAGCCTTCTTGTCTCTTGGGAACGGTATCGAAGCGAGCGACAGGGAAAGATGCCTCGAACAGGCCCTTGAGATCGTGGGAAGGTGTAGCACCGACACCAGGAGGAACCGAACGCGAATCACATTCCTCGAAGGAGGTCCAGGAATCTCTATAATCAAAGCCATCGTCAAACACGCGTGCGAGGATGATGGCTACAAGAAAAACTTGCACCAATTGGTGGACACCTGGAACAACGATGTGGTGCTGTGCAGCCCAGAGGAGTGCGAACTGATGTATGGTAGGGCAGGATGGTTGTACGCTTGTTTGTACGCCAGGAAGTATCTGGAGATCCGCGATGTCGAGTTCCTGAACGGATCCATCTTGGAAGCATTACGCACCATCTTGGACATGGGACGCAAGAACGGGGATTCGACATGGCCACTCATGTACGACTGGCACGGAAGACACTACCTTGGGGCAGCCCATGGCCTGTGCGGCATACTCATGGTGCTTCTGCATCTAAGGCCCGAGCTGGAAACCATAGATACGGGAGGTGGGTGGAGGGATGATATCCAGGGAAGTATATCTGCGCTCTTGAACGTTGTCCTTCCTTCGGGTAACCTGCCCTCCTCCCTGGAAAACCGGACTGATAACCTCGTGCACTGGTGCCATGGAGCCCCGGGATTGGTGATGCTGTTGTGCAAGGCCTATGCCGAGTTTGGGACTGCAGAATACCTAGAAGCAGCAAAAACGTCCGCAGATGTAATTTGGGAGCGGGGCTTACTGAAGAAGGGGTTGGGTCTTTGCCATGGGATAAGCGGCAATGGCTATGCGTTCTTAGCTCTGTATCGCACGACAGGGGAGTCAAAATGGTTGATGAGGGCCCGCCACTTTGCAGCTTTCATGGCCAAACACTTGAGAATGGGTAGGCACAATGTATTTGAGAGTGCCTTGTTGTTACAACCCGACCGCCCAGCTTCCTTGTACGAGGGTCTGGCCGGTGCCACGTGCTTCCTGGCAGACGTCCTCACTCCTTCCACGAGTTACTTTCCAGGATACGAGCTGTAGAGCTTGTGTGAAGACGTGTGCTGATCCACCAAATCACCGTGTTGCCGAGAATAAACAAGTATGCAAGCCTTCCTTCCGTTTCCTTTAACCTCGCTTGAAGATTCCGCTGTCGTGCTTGCTCCTGCGGTTGTTGGTTGCACACTGCAAAGCTCCGTTGTCTCGCGCATGCAGGTACTTACGAAGGATGATCCAAAGGTGCTCAATATGGAGAGAATCCTCTACCTCTTCCTCGTCCTCTCCCTCGACCACGAGTCCCTCTTCCCCGGAACCCCCCTCTGCCACGACCACGGTGCTGCTTCATGCCAGGCACGTTGGTTCGTTTCGCTTGCACTTTGATGCTTCTTCCCTTGAGCTCACTTTCACTGAGCAGGAGTGCATTGGGCACGGCATCGACTTCCAGGAACTCGATGTAAGCGAAACCCTTTGGATTTCCGAGTTTGTCGGTGAGGATGGTGACGCGGTTGACGGTTCCGCAGGACTTGAAGTGCTGCTGCAGTTCTTCTGGCGTGCAGGAGTAGTCGACGTTTCCCACGTACACGGATCTGGAGTCCACCTCTTCTTTTTCTTTCGGATCCAAGCCGCCAGGCACTTGTCCCATCTCCTTCTCCACGCGTGCTTGCATCTGCTTCAGCTTGTTGGCTTCTTGTTCCATCTCGTCCAACCTGGCCTTCATGGCTTCCAAGCTCTCCTCTCCTTCCATGTCGTCCATGCCTGCTTCGTCTGCGCCGTCGTGCTCCATCATCGCGACCTTGTCGAAGCTAACCTCGTCGGCACCAAAACCCTATCGATCGATCCGATTCGTTTGCACTGCGTCACGTCCGTCTCTCCTCCCCCAAACCCATCGGCAATCGAAACCTTCCTCGGTATCGATCGAGATATTCCCGACCTCATCGATGCTACACATGGAAAGATATCGATGGGAGGGACGGGACGAAAAACTCCCCCGATCGGAACCTCGCCCGTTTCATCGATAGCTTGGAGAAGATCTCGATGGATGCATCGAGATCTGTCTTGGGGAGGAGGGAGGGAGAATGCAGACCGACGCACCGTCGAAGACGTGTGCGACGCCACCTTCGAGAGGCCACAAGACACGAGTTGCCGCGTTGGAAAGGAGAAGAAAGACGCGAGAAGCTTGTACATCTGCATGGAAGACAACGAGGTCGAATCGGGAAGCGTCCGCGAACAAGAACGAGACGCAAACGGAAGGGAGACGATTGGACAGACCAGGGACGAAAGAATGCCAGTGGCAATGCAAGCGAAAGAAGCGTTTGCTAGAGAAGCATACCAAATGAGCTATCTTTTGTACTCGGAACAAGCAGATGCGTGTCCGCAAGATGTCGTCGCTCGCAGGAACCGTTGCGTGGTACTCCTGAAGCTCAAGCGGTACGAAGAAGCCAAACAAGAGATCGATAACGTTTTGACAAACCTGCAACAAGACGGCGCAAAGGCGAGCCGGGAAAGCGCCGCCAGAACGTACATCTTGAATTCAGTATGCCTTCTGGCCATGGGTGAAGTGCTCGATGCCATCAAGGTTTTGCGAAGCAGCCTGCGTGAGACCGTGCAATCTCCTGGAGACGATGTGCACAAGATGCACTTTCCCGCCCTCTGCTGCGCAGTGGGGAAATTGGGCAGAGAATGGATGGGCGCATATTATGCTGACAGGATTGCAGAAGCTGAAAAACCTGCAACCCACTCTAGCAGGGATGGGAGGGCATTGAAGATGGTTCCGACTTCAATGCGGATCCAAAAAGACCAACTGCGACGGCTTCTGTCAATGACTCTGAAAGACAGGCTCGCAGAAGGGCGCTCCTTCTTGGTCCGGTCTTGGGGGCTACAACAGCGTCTTGGAAGGCACGTTCTCGCAATGTTTCGTGCGTACGCATATTTGCAGGCTGGTTTACATGATCAGGCACTGAAAGATGCCAACATGGCGCTGGCTTATTCTCCAGGGGACGGTCATTGGGCACGTGGGCATGCCGTTCTTGGTGCTGCGCTAGCAGCCAACTTGGAATGGCAGAGGTCAGCCTTGCATTTCAGGTACGCCATGGAACTAGAGCCAGATTGTCAGGAGTTTCAGTCTTGTTTCCAGGAATCCGCAGGGAAGCTCAGCATGGAGGAGCAACAGGTGTTGCTTACAGGTGGAACCAAAGCGTACAGCAAATGGTTGGAAGAAGAAAAGGAACGGAACTTGCCTGAGTTCCTGAGGAAACGTCCCAAGTACTACTACTACTACGAGTGGATGAAGAAACGCATTGCTGAATTTTATCCAGTGCTTCCAGATCCCGTGCTGGACAAGCTACTGGATCTGGATGCCGATGAGCTAGACATGCTCCTACAGTACCCAGAGGCCATCCGGGGCCAAGTCACGGAGTTTCTGGACGTGTATGAGACGAAAGGTGCCGAATTCTTGGCCACCTATCGGACCCCTCAGCTCAGTTGGGACGAGGTCAAGGCCTTGCAGAACAAGGCGGCCTTGGGCATCGAGGGCGAGGAACAGTTGGACGTTTCGTTGCTGGAACATCTTCCTGAGGACACCAACCACGCCCTACTCGGAGCTGGCGGACGTGGCGAGCTGACGGAAGCCGAGCGTTCGGGCCAACCGGTACGTCCACAGCTTCCTCCTGACGCGGCACGGGATCGCATGGCTTTGGAAGGCAGCTTGCAGGATCGTCTCAAGCTACTGGAACAGCGTGCGTTCGATTCCTCGTCCACTCCGCCGTCCTCTGGCGCCGATTTGGACGCCATTGATTGAATGGCTGCCGTTTGGCACGTGTGCTGTTTCGTTCCCACCGAAGATCCGGTCGAGAACCAGGGAATCTGCACGTGGGTCCACGTGCTCCGAACCGACCGAGGACCGCAGCACGATCGGTCTTCGGGGGACAGGTTTTCTCCGACGAAGACCGCGAGGATGCCCCCTCCTTGCTGCAGCCCACCGGCTGCCACCCTGGCAGGTCCTACCGACCGTTGCCCCGCCCGTCCTGCGGTCCAGGGTCGACTTTCCCGAGATATTTTCCACGCACGTGGACCCTTTCCTCCCCTCTCAGCCCTCCCTGCTCCACCCCACCCCCGGAGAACGATCGCCTGAATTCCCTCCTCGAGGTCATGCATGATGCGACATGACCGTAGGATCTCAGACGCGCGCATCCTGGTCCGTCGGTTCGGAGCCAGCTGCGCGCCAAATTCGTCAGTAGAGCACAGACGAAGGACAATTGCAGCACGCACGTGCGCGTGTTCGACGAAGCAGGAGGTCGAAATGCGCGCCACGAGAAGCAGACACGCGCCTGCGGTGAGCAGGACACGTTCCGGGAACCCGGCATGGAGCAGCAGGCGAAGCGTTGCCGATGCACGTGGTCTGGTCCACGTGGAAAGGAGAACGTGGGCACGCACGAAGAGACGTGGTGTGCACGTGCAAGCCGTGTTCGAGATGTTCACCGAAAGATCGGTCAAAGCAGTCATGCTGGCGCAAGAAGAAGCCAAAGCTCTTGGATTGAAGCAGGTGAGGGTAGGCGAAACGTCGCCAAAAGGAAACGACGGTTCGAAACGAACCTACGACGAAGGCTGACCGAACCCGACGTCTAGGTTGGAATCGAGGAACTCTTCGTCGGATTGGTAAGCGAGGAGACGGGTGGGAAAGGAATCGGATACTTCAACACAGGCATCACTCTCGAACGTGCGAGAAATGCAGTGAAAAAAGTCAAAGGGATCGGTCAAACACAAACGACGAACAAAGACGTGTCCTTTTCCGAGAGTGTCAAATCTGTCTTCGAATCAAGCATCGAACTAGCAAGACACGAGAAAGTCAGGTATGTGTCTCCGGAACACATCTTGATTGGGCTCTGCAACGCCGGTGGTGAAGCAATGGCCGGTGTGCTGGAACAACTGAGCGTGGACGCAGAGGTCCTCACCCGCGAAGCCAGAGTAAGGCTCCACAAAACGGGAGGGAAGGGCAAAGATGCAACCCAAAAATCACAGCAAACTGTTTCTAAGACCGCTTCTGGGCCTGCTTTTCTACCCAGGAAAGGTAATAAGGGTACGAAGACCCTCGATGAATTTTGCCGCAATCTTACAGAGGAAGCAAGAACGGGAAAAATTGACCCTGTGATAGGAAGGGATTCAGAGGTAGAGAGGATCATACAGATATTGGCACGTCGAAGTAAGAACAATCCAATCCTACTTGGCGATCCAGGAGTGGGTAAGACAGCCGTCGTGGAAGGTCTTGCTCTGAGAATTGCCGCGGCAACAGTCCCCACTTTCTTGGAAGGACAATCAATTTATTCTCTAGATGTTGGAAGGTTGATGGCTGGAGCAAAAGAGAGGGGGGAGCTGGAAACGCGTGTTACCAACATTGTGCGTGAAACGATCGAAGCAGGAAATGTCATTCTGATGATAGACGAAATTCACACAGTCGTTGGGTCTGGTGGATCAAGTCGAGGTGGTGGAGGTGCTGCTGGAGGTCTTGACATTTCGAATATGCTGAAACCTGCACTTGCACGTGGTGCATTCCAGTGCATAGGTGCCACTACGCTGATGGAACACCGGAAGTACATTGAATGCGACCCTGCTTTGGAGAGACGTTTCCAATCTGTCATGATTTGCGAGCCGACATCAGAAGAAGCGTACAACGTTCTCCTTGGCTTGAAAAGAAGATATGAACGTCACCATCAATGCATTTTCACCGAGGATGCGATCCAGGCGGCAGTCGAACTTTCTTCAAGGTATGTGGCAGATCGCCAACTTCCTGACAAGGCAATTGATCTATTGGACGAAGCAGGTAGCCGGGCCTGTATTGCTGCGTTTCTCGCACGGAAGGTCCTAGATGAAGAAGGCTTCGTGGAGGAGGGCAAGGCCCTCTGGAACGAACTTATCCAAGTTCAAGAGGCAAAGGATGAGGCAATTGAGTGTTCTCTCTTTGAAGAGGCATTCTTGCTGCACAATACCGAAGAAGAAATCAAATCAACATTTCGCAACGCTGCAGCTCGTGGGAAGCCCATTGCAAGCGTGGTTCCAACTGTATCTGTGAGCGACATTGAGGCAGTGTGTTCTGCTTGGACTGGCATTCCAGTTGAGAAACTTTCAGAAGATGATGTAGCCAGGCTACAGACGCTGGACGCGACACTCGGATCGCGGGTGATTGGCCAAGAAGAAGCAGTCACCGCCATTTGTAGGGCTATGCAAAGGGCTGGTTGTGGTCTGAAGGATCCAAATAGACCCATTGCAGCCATGCTTTTCAGTGGACCTACAGGGGTAGGAAAGACAGAGCTTACGAAAGCTCTTGCATCTTCCTTCTTTGGAGATGAAAAATCCATGGTGCGTTTAGACATGAGTGAATACATGGAGCGCCACTCGGTGTCCAAGCTGGTGGGTGCCCCACCTGGTTACGTAGGTTATGGAGAAGGTGGCAAACTCACTGAGGCAGTTCGTCGTAGACCGTTCTCTGTGGTGCTGCTTGACGAGGTGGAGAAGGCCCACCCAGATGTTTTCAACATCCTTTTGCAGGTGTTAGAGGATGGTCGATTGAGTGATTCCCAGGGTCGAGTTGTATCATTTAAGAACACCCTTGTCATCATGACATCAAACGTGGGATCACATGTGATTTCCAAGGGTGGTGCCACACTAGGCTTTCAAACACAGACTGAAGAGGAAGATGGAGGTCAATATTCGCGCATACGGTCCTTGGTGATGGAAGAGCTGCGTGGTTACTTCCGCCCTGAGCTTCTCAATCGACTAGATGAGGTTGTAGTCTTCAGACAGCTTGACCGCCTTCACGTACGCACGATTGCCAACCTGATGCTCCAGGATACTGCAAATCGCTTGAACGAGCAGGGCATAGGACTATGCATATCTCAAGCTGCAATGGCAAAGCTGGTGGAGGAAGGATACGACAAGAGCTATGGTGCTCGTCCAATGCGCCGTGCGGTCATGCAGTGGGTGGACGATCCTATATCTGAGTCCGTTTTGAATGGGGAAGTGTTGGAAGGAGACATTGCACTTCTTCATGTGACGGAAGGACAACATGTCCATGTTCATGTCTGTGGTAGGAGCCAGGATGACCTTGTTTGTATGTCGGAGATGTCGGATGCTGCCTTCACATCGGTGCCAGAGCAGTCTTTGGACATGTTCACGCGGTTTGGAGGGCCATTTGAGATCGTCACAGGTGCTGCGCCACAGCCTATTTCTGTTCGTTCCGATCCATGCTAATTGCTGAAGCATGGATTGAGCACATCCAGGTACACATTGTATGGAAACTCTTCGTTCCTTGGTTGCACCACAGGAACATGTTCATATGTAGATTTCTTGCTCAGATCCATGGTATCTTTGTACATGTAATCCATGGGATCAAACAGATTGCACCAGTAGCAAGCGCGTACTCCTCTGCATGCACGACGATCGACGTCGTCCCTTTCCACCTCCAGATTGCACGTGGGATCTTCCCTTGCACGTCGTTTGTACATCTCCAAAACGCAATTGCACCACAACATGACTTGCATGCATCCACAACCACCAAGTGGTCACTCTGCATCATCCTCATGGCCATGGCAGGGTGCCAACAATCCATGATTGGTGAGACGACATGCGCGTCCAAGCCGCACGCCAATGCGCCACGACGGTCGACACGCGACGTCGGAAGGTCTTGCTGATCGCACCGACGTTGCTCCTGCCGCTTCCACGTGCTTCGGAGGCTGCGAAGAACGCATGCGACACGCCCTTCGTCGATGCAGGCACGTCGAAGACGTCGACGTACGTGGACGCTGCACTTGGATTCCAGTTCGATGTGCCGCCAAGATGGACGTCAGTGGATCGGAAAGGTGCAGATGCTTCTTTCGTGGACGTAGCCGAAGACGGGACGACGTGCAGATCCAGGCGCGCCGACGTGGTTGTGCGCCCAGTGCGTGTGAAGGAAACACAAGAGCTAGGAAACATGGAACAAATCACACAGCAGTTGTTGCAAGCAGAGAAAGAACGACGTGGGGATCCAAGTCAACCCTCACCAGTGCTGGTGCATGCTCAATCAGAGTCAGAAACGCGAGAAAACGGCACCACACGATTGTACTACGATGTGGAATGCCAGCTGCCTGGTGCACGTGGAGGTCCAAAACGACAATGGACAAGGATTGTGGTGGATAACGGTGTATTGTTTACGGTGACCTTGGCTGTGCCAGAAAATAATGTGAAGGAGATGCCCGGAGTGGCGGAAGCCATGAGGGAAGCATTACGGAGCTTTCGTGTGACTAAATGAGGCCAGGAAAAGCACGTCGAAATGGGAGACAGGTGCGGACACGAACAGCATGGTTGAAGGCATGTGGAAAGTTTTGCTTGCTGAATGTAATAAAAGTTGGTAGCAGAATCGTCCAAGCACTCGAATCAACATTTATGACAAAGCCAAAGGCCGCAGGCAGGACGCCAACAAGTTCCAGCTGATGCGGCAAAGACAAGGTAGGATATCAGTGTCCCGGGTCATAACGAGCGTAAAACACTGGGCAACCGAAGCTGTGGCATGCACTTGGTGCACGTGCATCCACGGTGGAACAACGGGCAGCAGAGATGCAAGATGCACAGGCACGCCTCGCATGCCATCTACGAGCGGCAGCTTTCCTGCTCCTCAGTGTCATGGCAAGTTGATTTGCTCTAGCATCTATGTCTCCTAGTGCCATTCCACGAGGGTCCAATCCCTCCCGCACTGCGCGGGCAAAAAGTTGCGGCAAAGCGCCTTCATCACCCCACCCTCTGTGATGAATGGATCGACGTGGCGTCTCTCGCAGCCATGCCTGTACATCTGCACCAACCAGACGGAAGACGCGATCCAATGCAGGGGCTAGCTGCTTGGAAGCATAGTACATCCCATGCAATTGGAGGGGAACACGGCGCCTCGACAGTGGTGGCGCAATGTGTCCAGCTGCAGCCACATCTTCGCTCTCTTCTTCTTCTACTTCGATTTCGAAGCTAAGGAGCTGAGAACCTGTTGTTCCCCTTGTCCTCACATCCTGCGAATGGAGGAAGAGATCCTCCGGAGGTGAGACTCTATCTACCAAGCGAGATCCTGGAGCTCCAGCCACTACCACATATGCTACACGCTCGCCCCGCAACGCCCTGTCTTGTGGATCTCGAGCTGCACGCTTTGCCGCAACCACTGCTGCAGGAGGTCGAGTCCCTCTATAATGACCCCCTGCTCTTATTTCCTTCGCCAATATGTAATCTTGCATGCGTCCCTCTCCACTCAGAGCACGACTGAAGGCACGTTGGGCACACCTACGTACTCTAGAGAGGTCCCTGGAGTTAAAAAATATGCGTAAACACCGCTCCAAAGCATAGGCAGCATATGGGCAGGTGTCACGCCTGACAGTTTCTATCCCCTTTGCATCGAACGTAGGCTTCTCCCCAGCACAGGTTGCTGCCATCCCCACATACCTTTTTTTCGCAATCAGTACGCAAGGAAGAAAAACCTTATCAACTTTCAAACGTATCGGAGGCAAGTTTGATCGCGTGACATCATTGGCAATCTCTTCTGCAAGCTGAAAGGCCTCTGCTAGAGTCCTTCCAGGAAAGTGCACAAAAAGACTGTCTGTGTTCTTGACGATCAGCTCACCGACCCCGGCCTGAAACACGCCCTGGCTTGTTTCCAGATCGTACACAAACCCGCCATAGCATTCGTGAAGCATGTGTTGTTTCTTGATTCTGGTGGCTTCCCGCCCCTGTTTTCTCACCGTCCATGTGATACAAAACGTGTTTGTCTTGTCTTCTCTTGCATCGATAGAAACTTGATATCCAAGGCGTTTTAGTAAGAGATAATATTGTTGTGCTGAAATCTGATTACTTGTGTCGATACTTCGACATCCAGTTGTTTCGAAATCATTATGGCACCCATCCCTGGCAGATAAGCCTTCGATAAAAGCATCTGCATGATCAATTTGTCCATTGAGAATTTCATCAGGAACTACTTTTGCACCAGCATTATCATAGCACGATTGCCTATACAGAGATACAAGGTCTGTAGATGGTTCAGTTGGTACAAGCTTGTAAACACCAAAACTTTTTAAAGTATCCACAATTTGAAATGGTCTCTTGTGAATCATTTCCAGAATGGTTTTCCACTTGTTGATCAAAGTTATATCTGAGTTGTTGATTGCCCAGGGATACTTTCGATCAGATGGAACATCGTACTCAGCACACGAGCCATTTCCAACAAATACTCCGAACATGTAGGCCTGCTCTGGTGTTCCAGCCTCCAACATATGTGGCCAAAGCTCCAGTTTGGGAAATGCATGCAACAATGCTGTGCCCACTTCAAGTTGGTGGGGTCTGACTTTCGTACGGTCTGGCAACAGAAGGCTATGATCTTCCGTCACGTCCACAAGGCCCGTGTGCGTGACCACGCGGTAGATCTTCTTGGAACACTTGTGACGCACCACACGACGAACATCCGCCCATCCCTTGTCCGTCCAGGCCTGCAAGTGTGGGGCAGTTCCTTGTTCTTTTTCGCACCGACGAGGGTCTCCTTCATGAAACGCTTCATAAGGCATCCAGTCTTGGCCCAGGTGTTCAATGGCCATCGCAGAAACGCATTGAGTTCTCTTGTTCCGCACCAACACAGGCGTATATGGCATGACACTGTCCCCATACACAACTTGGGCATTCCAACGCAAATTGCCTTCAATTCTACGCTTTGCTGCTGACGCTGCTGCTCGTCCTAACGATACAATAGCATCTGCTAGCTCCGCCATTGGCATGTGACCAGAAAAACCTGCAGCAGCATAGCCATAAGTGACATTAGCAAGGAGCTTCAGTGCTAGTTGTTGCCCATCCAGTCTTGCAGCAAGCGCCTTCGTATCAGCAAAACTCTGCCTAGCAGGTGTCCATATGGATTCGCTTGCATTGGGGGTGACCTCGCTTGATTGCTCAGGCACGTAAATCCTTTTCGCAGCAGCTTTTATCATCCTGCGCGTTGATAAGATTTCGGAGAGCATACGTGGAAGCACACCTACACGGGTTGCGCGAGGCACAAAAGCTGCTTTGCTTGGTGAGACAACTATTCCAGCCTCCTCCCTCATTGACCCAGCAGTAGGCACTGGCATGCGCCCACAGCCGATTGGCCATGTAGATGCCTCTCTTGCCCTTTCGCTAGTCCAAGTCTCTGCCTGTCCAAGTGCCGTCGAATAGCACAAATTGTAGGCAATCATCAATGAAGGGTACAGGCTTTCGAAGTCCAGGACAGCTACTGGGTGTTCATATGCACCTGCTTCTGGTTCCATTACCAGCGGAAGCTGAACCATGGCTGGCTGCCCAGCTACTTGTGCAGCAGAGGGAGATGGTGGAAGATATCCTGCTGCACGCAGCAAACGACAGCTGACAGCTTCTACTCTCCTCTGACTCCCTCTTGTGAATACAGATGCTATGTCCAAACCAAGCACCCGTGCAAGCTCAGCTGCTCGAGGCAAAGAGCCACTAGCAATAAGCATGGAGAGATTTATTTTTGCACGAAAAAGAGTATTACCAATCACATGAATACATGCCTCACTTCTCCGAGGCCATGGTTGTGGTGGGAATGTTGGCACTCGTGTCTGCAGCAACTCTTTGGCACATGCATGGAGGGAGAAGCTTCTTAGTGTGGAGATGGAGGAACGAAATATACGCCAAAGATTCAGAAGCACCCGACCTGGGCACCATGTGGTAGACGATGGAACACTCCCCAACTCTTCCTGTGGACCTCCTCCACCCCCCAAGCCACCACCCAAACTCAAGCAGAGTGAAGAATCCCCTTTGGATGGAAAGGCAGTGGTTGCTTGCATGGAAGGAGCTCGGGAGATTGCCTGCAAAAAACTTTGATAGAGCTGCAACTTGTCCACTCTCTGATGGAGGTAACCAAGGCTAGACCTTTCCAAATCAAACCCAACCACCACATCTGGGTCTATCAACTGAAAAGTTTCCGTAAAGTGCTGAAGAAGTTCTACCTCAGATGGAAAAACCTTCATGTCTGTGAGGGCGTCGGACAGGTAACCTCTTCGTTGCATGGCTCTTGGGAGATGCTCCAAGCCCTGGTCATAAACATATAGATAGAGGCGTGTATTTGCCCCAGGCCCACACGTGCGCAGTTCGTCACAGGATGTGCCAGGGTCATACACACATAACGCCACACAGTGCACTGCATCACGAGTCGGGTCGGGCAATTTACCAGTGCGGCATGAAGCGTATATCTCAACTGATGCAATAGTAAGAAGAGATATACTGCCAGCAAGGCCTGTGAGCGCCAACCCCTTTTGGCTATTGTTGTTTGTACCACGTGGAGTTCCTGTTTCAGAAGGTGAGCAATCAATCTTGCTCCGGTCATTGGATGCAAAGCTAAGCCTCTTTTTTTCCAAGGATGAATGCTGCTCTAGAATGGAATGCCTCTGCTCAGAGACCTTCATCTCGCTAGGCTGTGACGACACCAGGCAAGACCTCTCCATTCTTTCTTCATCAGAAGAGCTGGAGTCTTCCCAGCGACCACTTTGGACTGAGGAACCAATCTGTACCAATCCGTACCGCTCGTCATACTTTGGTGAGCTTGGTCGTCCTGGTACTTCAAGAGTAGCCTTGATGGAAACATTACCATGTGGATGGGATCTATGTTGGTTCAAATCCTGTTGCAGCCACAATTGAGCCTTGCCAACACGAGGCGGGCCTCTAGCCACAGAAAGCAGGTAAAGTCTGTCCAGATCACCATCTGGAGAATGGGCGGTGGATGCATTCCTTTGCCATACCTCCATGGCACTTGCGTGCCATCTTCCAAAAGGCTGCAACTCAGCAACCTTTGACGTTCTTACAGCAAAAGACTTACCTGCAATAACCATAGGGTAGGTTGGTGCATCTGAAGGGTTGCCATAAAATGGTGGCATTGGTGGTGGAGCTTGAAATGCAGATCGTAATTTTTTGCTGACACGCGGAGGTCTCCTGTGTTGCAATCTTATGGCAACAGGGAGATTTCTCTGCAGCTTTGCCGGTTTCGATCCATTCCTCTTTCCTTGAAAAAGAGCCCTTGGAGAATGGACCAACTTATTCTGTGTGGCCGTGCTCCTTGAGCCGTATAGCTGGCTGCGTCTGATCAAGCCAGGAAAAACTGGCACATCTTTTTGCGGTGAAAATGTGGGGGACTCCAAGTGAAAGCGTACTCGCTTGTGTGAGTGGTGCGTGTCATCTACTTCCTCGATTTCTAGCTGAGGTGTGAGGGGGGTACCATCATAAGCTTTTGATTGATCTTCTTTAGGATCTTCCTCTGGATTATCAGTGTTAAAATTATCAACTGGTGCATTGCAGGTAACTATATCCTGAACTTCAGCCTGTGAGGCTTGCCAATAGTCCATATCTTCGTCATCTGTGCCTTCGTCTACGTGATGTTCCATACTTGGTGCATGTTGGGATGCAGGCCCTTCTTCCATTTCCTCATTCCTTCCTTCTTTTTCAGAAAGGCTGTGTAGGCCTTCTTCTTCATTTCGAATCCATTCTAGCAATTCTGCTAGTTCATTGTCATCAGTGCTGTACCTACATGGGGGCGCTGCTTCAGATTTATTCTCTTGAGTGAGCTGTGTCATCAGCGCCGTGATATCAAGAAACTCATCTGACCCTTTCAAGTCTATCAGATCATTCAGCACATCTACGCAAAGAGATGCTTCAGCCAGCATCGAAGCATTGATGCTATTGGCAGGTGGAGCAAGGACAGCCAACTTTGGAAAGGCTGATACAGATACATACGATGACGTACCCTTTGCCACAGCTTTTTTGAAAGCTTGACGAACAGTCTCTTCAATGTCAGGTATCAAAGGCTCCGGGAAGCGTCCTTCTGCTTCACGCCAGAGTTTGGTCTTTCGTTCTGGTGGGTAAGTGCCTGCAGCAAGACAACGTTTGCACTCGTCTTCCCACAACAACCCCAAGGAAGGAAGAATAGGTTCATCGTCTTCCCTAGCATCTCTATCCTCTCCATCTTTGCTTAGAACTCTGTTCTTGCTTGAAGAGTTCGCTATGTCTTGTGACTGTACATCGACCTCAATCTCGCACGAAGCCTGTCGAGGCATAGTGACAGGTGGTTGCCATTTCCATGCTTCTGGTATGTTCACAATAGTCCATTGTGTACCCAATTGTATAGTGCTTGTGCAAGGAGTGCAAATTGGTTCATCGCGCGAAGGGACTGGTGCCCGAAAGCGTGGATGTGCAAGTTCAATGAAATCCATTCCATGCAAGTTAAAATCCAGTGCAAATTGCATAAGGAACGGAATATGAGCTTCGTACGGCATGTATGATGCATTGAGAACGCTTCCGCCGCGCAATACTGCAGCCAGTCTTGATGCGATAGAAGGATTGAAATAGCTTATTTTCACGAACAGAGAGTCCTCGCCGTGATATCCGTAAAAGGGAGTTGCACGGACCAATGAAACCAAAGCGATATTTCTCCTGTACTTCTTATGCAAGCTAGAGAATGCTTTCACAGCCACGTCTACTTTCACTTCGTTACCTTGAGCATCTAACGCCAGGCTTCCATCTTCAGTGGCAGAAGCAGCAAAACTCATGGCCGTGTCCAGTGCAAGTGCAAATTGCTTGAGCTGGTTCCTTGCCGCGGATGGCGATTGAGGCCAATCCTTTTGGTACTGCACGTACATATATGGAAGCACTCCATGCACGTGCACGCACGCCTTTTGCTTCCCTGGTGTCGGCCCAAACACACGTATCACTGGGAAAACAACTTCCTCCTGCAAATCCTTCCACTTTTCGTATTGTGGCGTCGCATATGTCGGTTTGGTCATGTAGTAGTCAAATGCGACTGCTTGCACCTTCACTTTCTCATCCATCCTCTCCTCTCCACCTCGTTCGTCTCCCATGATGCGTTCAACTCCGGCATTCGAACATGGCGAAGGTCCACGTGTCGGTCCCTCCTAAAACTGCAGCATTGAACACCGAGGCGTAGGTGGTTGAACAAGAAAAGAACAAGGGATTGTCCAAGCAGAGACGAAACGCACCCCAAATGGGAAATGGGAATCAGATGTGCATGTCAATGGGATCCCCACCGGTTTATTGAATTACTATATATGATGAGAGCAGATCTGGACTTGACGAGATCAAGTAAGGAGGGCAGACATGACAGCGTCTCGAGAGCGAGGGCTGCGGCGGCAAAGAATCGCAAACTCCCACACCCCTACCATCAACTCCTCAACTCGGATCTTCTGGTTTGCTCCAGCGCAGATACAGTCTGCAAACTGCCTGCATTCGTCTTTATTTGCTGAAATAGAGGGGACCTTTTCCAAAATTGTACCGGCCCAAACGACAGCCTCCTGTCCAGCTACAAGCAAAAGTGTGTGTAAAAGATCGCCCAAGTCCTCTAATCGATCCTCAGGAACAGCACCAGCAATGGCAGCTATGATCTTCTCCATAAGAGCCTCACCTTTTCCAGAGGATAAGCTAGCCTCTCTGGCCACTCCGGAGAGCCAATGGGCATCCGGGTCTGAGGGTCTTGAGATTGCTTTGAGCAAACGTTGCAAGAATAAGATACTGCCAATATTCGCGTCTTTATGGTTTACTAGTACAGCAACCCGGGCACCTTCTGCTAGAGGAGAAAGCACCTTGCCTTGTTCCAGCAATTGGGGAGCATATGCAAGGCAGCGTCCTGCTAGTGAAAAGGTATCGTCTGCTACGTCTGGATAAGCTGCGACAGCTTCTGCACTTGAAAGAAGGTTGCAGGAAGTCTGAAGCATTTCACTCACTAGTGCAGCTAATTTTGAAGACCTGGTGTTTGAAAACGTTTTCACAAGCTCGCTTGTAGCATACAAGTAACAGGCATGTTTCCCCAAATGGTAGTGCTTGTGCAGGAACTCGAGCGAGGGATGAAGAATGTCAAACCCAAAGTCAGCAGCCCTTGCACCCACCTTCACAGCATATTTCACCACACGACAAGCATGCTCAGCAATTATTTCATCGTGAGGGAGAGAGGTCAGCACTGCATCGATACCGGGAAGTGCTTGCATGTATGCTGTTGATACGGAGGAAGCACCACGAGACTTCTGTACAGAAAAAACTGCGGAGAGCGTGTCAATGTAGCAAAACCATTGTCGTGGAGAGGTGGGTTTTCCATTTCTCGCCTCCTCCAGCCGCACATTTAGTCGCCCCAAAAGCATCTCTGTAAACTGCCTCAGTGCTGGTTCCTGTGTCTCAAGAGGTAGACCAGCAATGACAAAGCCAACTGCCTCGGAAATGTGAAGCAAGTTGGAAGCGTTCAACCCAGAAGGCTTTGATTGTCCCTCTTCGGAGCTTTTGGAGTCGACAAAACAAACTGTTTGTCGGAGAAGATGCAACAAGGCATCCAAGAACGTGCCCAGCTCTGTGGCACATGCCTTGCACATGTGTCTTATAGCGAGAGATGCAGCACCTGCTACATGCTGATTGTTAAGGCGTTCCGAAAGCTTTTCCATGATGTATGCTGGTTGAGGCACCTCAGGTAGTTTTGATTCAAGGGCGAGGGCGATCCAGTCAGCATAGGATGCAATCAGCATGGTGCTCGTATATGCCATACTATTCGGTTTGTCTAGCAGTAGGGCAAGATTCAGAATAGAAGCAAAAGTAGCATTTGTGGCAGAGGGAGGGCAATACGACATCCACTGTATGCAGTACATTATCGCTTGAGCATTGCGCCACTCATAACTCACCCCCCTCTCTATAGCATTTGCGACCTCTTGAAAAGGGCTAGCTACCAACGCTATAACAGTGTCACCCCCAAGGATCAAACCAGCAGCGTGCAATGTCTCAGCTACTGACTCACATCCAAACTTGAATTCAGACTTCTGATCTGGCCTCCAAGTCTCAAAATCTTCTGGTTCTATCACACATAAGCACAAGTACTGCACCAGTTTAGAAAAGACGGGTTTAAAAAACTCAAGCTGCGCTTGTTGGCACCTAGACTGATCAGCCAGCAATTCTTCAGAAAGCACTTGCCAAAATTGAAAGCTCATTGCACACACAGTGTTGTTTGGATGAGCTGCCACATCTATCAATGCATCCATAAGTGGGATTACCTCTGGTGTGCCTGTGACAACCAGGGGCATAAAGGCCTCCCCAAGTTCGGCAAAAAGGCTTGCAACACCTTTGAGCACTTCTTCATCTACATCTGCTGAATTATCTACTCCTGCAATATGTGCACTTATTGACTTGAGTAGCGGATGTAGGGACACTACAGCTGCAATCACTCTTGTGGTCAAAGGGCGGTGCTCCTCTGAGATACGCCCATCACTATCTGGCTTGCAGTACCAAATCAACTCAATGGTACAATCAACGGCAGAATCAAAAAGGCAGTCATCTTCTAAACCTTGAAGAGCAGCCTTAGTCAAAGGGTGGTCGGATATAAGTGATATGTCAATGGTGATCCCCTGATTCACCTTGAGCCAAGATGCGTAGGCTTCCAACAGCTTCTCCACCTCCTTTGCTGAGCTTGAAGCTGCACAGTACTGCGCTAAAATCTGTACCGCTTCCACACTACTCATGATCACTTCTTTGTAAAATTCCCTCCTCCTCCCCGGCCTGAGACAGGAAGATGGGGAAAAGGCCTCCTGAGGTAGGATCTTCAGAAACTCCAGGGTTGCATTCTTGGCCGATTCGCCCCCAGCTGGATTGATTTGGCTCAAGAACCAGTGGAGTGCATTTCCGCCATCCCAAATGCTTGGTGTGCTGGAGTGGCTTACCACTGCAACCAGTGCGAGGCAAAGCTGTGTGCGGATTAATCCGTCTTCCACCTGCAACTGCAAGAGCAACTGAACAATCGAGTTTCTTAGGGAAACAACCGATTCCAACGGTAGTACTTCTAGTTCGTTTTGACACTTTTGACGACGATGTAGAGATCCATTACGTCAGCTCTCTTGCCACCAACATTCCCGGCAACCACTGTCGCAGACGGTGCACCTACCTTCGTTCTCAACGTCAAAGCACAGAAATACTTGGCTTCTGCGGGAGAAGATGGATCGTGGAGGATCGAATCTACGATCTGTTCCGGAACAACCTCGGTCAGTACCTTCCTGATGGCTTCGCCACGATCGACGTTGGCGTGTTTCGTGCTTCAGACGAGCGGTCCGCATACCTCCCAGGCTTGCACGGACTTCTGGAAGGCGGACAGCCATTGGTCGGCTCCTCTCCTTGCATCCTCGTCCTGCTGGTGATACAAGGTATCCAAGGCACGCAAGAGATCCTCGCGCATCCCGCCGCGACAGTGCGTGATGTCGTGCAGCTCTCGTGACGAATGACGAAGGTCGATGTCACAAAACGTTGTAAACCCGACACTTTTTTAGGAAGAGGACCGTACACGAGTCACAACCACTGGGGGGGCGCGGGGAGAGTGCTACAGGCACGTGCCTCTGAGGCTAGGTTTCAACCGCCCGTTCTGTGCACGTGAAGGTGGAAGGAGCAGTGCGTGATGCACATGAATGCTCGTGCGAGTGTAGCTCGTGTCAAACAAGAACACAGGTGGTCTCTTTACTCATCCGGAGGAAAACGAGATCCATGAACCGAAGTCAAGTTGAAAACAAGAACATGGACAGCACGCGTCATGCACGCTCGTTAGAAATGACGTCCATAAATAGCACACGGTCTACATAGACGATTTCCGACGCGATGTATCATCCGCCAACCTCGTGAGAAGCGTTGCATGTCTCGGTAATGTGAGGGTGTGCTTCGAGACCGTCGATCGGGAAGCCAACGTCGTACTCTTTTTCATTCACGCTTTTTTCCAACGTGTAGATCGCACTCCAAACACGAAGTCTCTATCTTACCCCATCGCAAGTAATCTTACATTGTGATGCCTTGTTTTCAATCCAAGGGACTATTGAGATCAAGCTGATGGGGATTCGAATGAACAAGGTCGTGGTGGTATGCAAGCGAACAAATGCTTGGATTTCGGTACACGAACAACCATACTTGGAAGGTAACCTACATCTCTCACGTCAAAGGAGCACGGGCATTACAAAAGGGAATTGAAAGACCCTCCCATCCGTTGGAAGGGCTACGTAAATGGGAATCGTACCTACAAAATTTAGCATATGCCGGTGACTTGAAACATTTCAAAAGACGTTGCCAGAAGTGCTACGATAGTGTGCGTTTCAGAGCATAGAAGAAAAATGGAGTGTGCGTAAATGTTGTTTGACGCTTGATCAGTGAAGGTAGTTGGCGACGAGGGAAAACACGATGAAACTACAAGACGTTTTTCATGCCGTACTCTCAAGGCGTTGAGTGATGCTTCCAATTTAGTTGAAATGTACGAAGGATCATGCTCTAAGAAATGTGTTGTTACAACCTAAAGCTTCATTCGTTTTCTTCGTACCAAGTCCTCTTCACGCACTCGTGATATGCTTGTAAGACTTTCGAAAATGATCAACTCCCTTTCAAAAGAAAAACTACTGTGAAAAAGCTCGTGGTTTCCTTGCATCGATTGTCATATTCCGACGCTAAGATGCACGAATCAATGTGGTAAAATGGCAAGTGAACCAAATTGTTAATGAAAGTCTAATGCATACATAGCTACATGCGGGATCGTGGGCAACACTTCCTAAATGTGCAAAAACACAATGTGTGTGTTGACACGCAAATTCCAAAGTATCGCTCAAATAGAACTTGCACCAATGGCCATGATGAATACCTTGCAAGTGCTACTTCATCCTTTCACATCTACGCATACCTAGAGAACGTGGAAAAAGATGCATTGTAATTGTAGCGTTGGAGACGTAGACATCAAAGTGTTTTGTAGACAATGGAATAGTTGTCGCCAACAGTCTAAGACTTTCTCGCCTAAAGAGTCTCTGTCGATCCACGGATAGCGGGGTGCAAAGTCCAGCCATGCGAAGAGCAAGATCCTCACTCCTCTCAAAGCTGCACTTGTATTGGAAAAGAATCGGGTGAGTCGCAATATCTTCCTTGTTTGTTTATGCCGGCAGTTCATCCCACTAAGAATGCTCGTCACAAGTCCTAAACGGGTATCGGTAAGCCGAATCCCCCCGACTTTTTCGAGACTCGTCGAACATGGCGGAAGCTCCATCCTTCTCCGTCATCGTTACGATCTTGAAGCGAATGGTGGCCTAAATCTTCGGCATTTGGTTTGATCGACCGAGGATCAAGCATTATCTGCTCACAAACATGCACCATGCACGGCATGCGACAATTCCCTCCTCCGCGCAAACCATTCTTGATGCATGCTACCCAACATCACTACACCGACGAAAGCGATTGATGTTCCAAGTGACGAGCACAAACGAGATGCGCTTCAGCTCCCTATGTTGTGCATCACGTCAGACAAGGTCGTGTTGCTGGTGGTGATCCAAGAGGACCAAATTCAAGGACAGCAGTGTCGGATGTCGTCGATGTTGGTCAATTCGGCGTCCGAAGCCGCGCGCATGCGCGTGTGCACGTCGCGATGTCGCTGGGCAGGGACTTCAAACGTGGACTGGGCGGTGTTCAGCAGGTGTAGGAGAACGCACATTCGCATGTCGGGATCGAAGAAAGCGTTTCGGACGACGTGTCGCGCTTCAGGAGGTCCACAGGAGGAGGATTTCGTGCGTGCTAATGGCGATTTCTTCCGCGCCTTGCCGCTTGGAATCGGAGCATCGTCGTTCGTCTTCGTGCTCGTGAATCGTGCGGTGTCGGGATTAGGACTCGTGGCCGACGCTCGCAGCTCGCAATCCAGAGTGGACGTGATCTGCATCGTTATGTCGGCCACGTTGGCTTTGACGGGACTCTCGTGGTTGTCCCTCAAGCCGAGAGTGTTGGAAGCGGTGGAACCAGATGGTGTAGATTGCTTGACATGGGCGGAATCGCTTAGTCAAGAAGCGCAAATAGAATTGCAGTGGGTATGGGAATCGTTTCGAGAGACGACGAGGATCCGAAGCATAGCTGTGTTCCAGCAAGATGAATGCATCTTTCTCGCAGGGAAGGTAGCAACGGATGCATGTTGCGATGTGAAACAAGCACGTGCAGGTCCCATTGTCCAACGCACAATGGACACAGGCCAGCAGTCGTATTTGGCGAATTTGGTGTTGTACCCAGGCCGTGTAGAATTTGTGTATTTTCCCAAGAACACCCAAGCCATCTTTGTGCAGCCGATGGGTAATAAAGGTGCCGTCGTGGTGGGCGTCGACACCATCCGTGGACTGACCAGTGCGGACCAAGCATGGTTGTCTGTCGTAGCTGACAAGCTGGAAGTGACCTTGGAAAACAACGGTGGACTTGGTCCAGCCGAGTAACAGCAACTGCAGCCTTCCGACATTTCAACCAGATCCTCCTCGTTTCTCCGACTTGCTGTCCGATGCCGCTTCTTTCGTCTCGTGCTTTCGCCAATGCTCCTATTCGCGAAGGTTCCGCAGCGTACAACGTCCGTTCCTGCGTCAGCCGCCTGCTTTTGCCGCGAACGTACTTGAAGCACGGCGCGTTGCGCACCTCTAGCGAAGGCTTGAATATGTAGTAGCCGGAGGCGATGCCAACAGCCGAGGCGAAGGCGTAATTGGCCGGATGAAGACGCATGTCGCCTCTCCTTCGAGGCTGGAAGATGCACGTGCGCGGTTCGTGGTGCGGTGCGAAGCGAATGGAGCGCACGTGGGACGGCGACGTGGCCGACCTCGTGTGGGTCCAGCAACGTGTCGCCGAACCGTCTCTGGCACGTGCACGTCCATCCGAGGAAGCCAAGGAACGTTTCCATTCCTTGCGACGAATCAAATGCGATGCAGGACGTGCAGGTGGATGAAAAACAACGCGTAGGGACGTGGAGTGGTCGAAGACGTGCCAGTTTGGTCTGGTTCGGAACGATGCGACCGTCACCTGTTCCGTCCATCTTTCGTACGCGAGGCGGGACCGACGTGGATTCGATCGGCAGGCACGGAATTTTCCATCCGTGCAGTTGTCACGATTCGAAGCACGCGTGCAACGTGCACCGACGCGCACTTCGAGCAGCATTCGTTTGTTCGGAATGGAACCACGTCCAGGGGTTTCGGGCAGGCGCATGCGTCTGCACCCCCTCGTGCCGTCCATTTCGACGCGTCGCGTCCTTCGTTCGTCTCCTCTTCGTTTCAGATCCGCGTCGTTCGACGTCGACGCGCTCGTGCGAACGTGGTGCAAGTCGCACCACGTCGGCATGGACACGTGGCTGTGCTTCGTCGTGTGATTCGTCCGAGTTGGACCGAGACAGGGGACAGATCCGGTTCGACCGTGGGATGGGATGGGAACCCGGTTTCCTTTCGAACCCGGATTTCCTTCGGTTCGAACCCGAGATCGTCTCCAATCAACCATCGGTCTCGCAACCCGATCCGTCCGATAAGGTTCGAGGGTCTTCCTACCAGATCTCCCACGTCGCCTCTCCTCCCCTCTCGCGTCTCAAACCCGTCCTTTCGTGCGCTGTGATTATGTTGCGATGCGTCGTATCTGAGACGAGAGGGGTGCGGCCGCCACCGGATAGCGGGGCGAGACGGTCCGAGAGGGAACGAGAGGGAACGAGAGGGAGAGAGACACACAGAGAGAGAGGTGAGAGCGAATCGAGGATCTATCGTGGTGGGACCGTCGGTGTCTGGACCACAATTCGCACCACCAGAGCAGCGAACACGCATCTACGTGCTGCGAATCGTCCGTGCGACGCAGCTTGTGTGTGAAAGGGACGGAAGGTGGCCTACGGGTCCGACCAAGTGACAGGAACGCACGATACAAGGAAGGAAAAGACGACATGGAACTCCCCACGGTTGCACGTGTGTCGGTTGGCAGCACCACCAGGAAAGTCGCGCCGGCTAAGATCGGCAAGGCCAAATTCACCTCGAATGGGATCCGAAATGGAACCATCGCGGGTACTAGGAACAAATCTGTGACCCTCGGCCATCACGCCAACAGAACCGTCGCCGTCGCTGCCGGAGACGTGGACGCAAGTCAAGGGCAACAAGACAGCAAACAGGTGCGTTCATCCGATCCAATGGACGTTGCGCAGTGTCCCGATGGTGCAATCCCGAGTTTCGAAGTTCGATCGTGCTGACTTCAGATTTGAAATGATTCGTAGATCCAAAAGTGGGGTTTCGTTGTGGCCAATGCCAAGTTCCTCCTCGACGAGGAGGAGCACCTTGCAGAGGTCTTGCGTGAGCGCAGGCGTTACTTTCAGGAGAAGGAAAAAGACATGGACTTCTTCATCGTGCCGGAGCCCAAGTGGTTGGATGAGAAGTTTCCCGATGTTGCAAAGCGCACCAAGAGACCTGCAGCTGCCATTGTCTCTACCGACCTGGTGTGGATCACATTCGTGAAGCTGAGGGTGGACCGCTGCTACAAAGGGGAAATTGAGTGCTCAAAGGAAGACATCCTTGCCTCCGCAGGCTCTGTAGGTGAATTCGAAGATCCAGAGTTGTGGACGGCGCCTTACAACAAGTATGACGGTGACTGGTGGAAGGTTTTCCTGCCACAAGAAGCATGAATGAATGCGTATTTTTCCTGCTACACCATCAACCAGTGAAAAGCGTCCCCCTTTGAAATATAATTTCTGTGAAGTGCACTTTTAGCATATGTATTACCGATCAATCAAAATAAGTTAGGTACAAGCCTATTCCCTTGTCAAGATCATCCTCTGTGGGGGACCTTCGTTACCACCCCTTCATCATTGACCATGATACGGACCCGTTCAATCCTGTAATCCATGGTCATCATCGAGTTTTCGTTCATGACGACCACTTTCAAGTCGGGGAACGACTTTTCGAAGAATTCCTTGGCTTCGTCACCACTTTTTCCGACGAGATCTGGCCAAGGTCCCCTGGACTCGGCATCAGGAACGTATTCCACAGTTCCGACCAAATCGTCCTGTGGTCCAAGCAAACAACGGAGCGAATGTATCGTTAGTCTTCGTTTCGCCGTAAGTCCATCTTCCGACTTTTTTTCATTCACTCGCGTGCTCCTGGCGTTACCACGAAGAAATGCCTCGAGGCTCGACTTTCCGCACGACGGAGGCTTCCTTCTCGTCCCGCGTCACGCACCGGCATTACGGCTCCGGAAACGAGCGAGATGAGGAGCGCCACGAGAGCGGCGAAGATCAGTGTGCGATAGGCACCACGTGCCATGTCCTTGCTTCCAGGACGCAGAGCAGTGCGTCGTTGCGGCACGTGTCGTGCTTCACTGTCGTGGGTCCCACCGTCGATTTTCACAACTAGCTCTCCCCAACTTCACAACACGTGGGAGAGACGTCCCTCGTGGATCGGACGAAACACGGGAATTGGATCGGTCCAGGCTGTCTTTCGATACGGTTCGATCGACTCCCAACTCCGAACCGGGTGGGGCGAGACCCTACCTTCGCATATCGAGATTTCGTCCGATAGATATCGAAACGAAGGATGTGCGTGCGATATCTTCTCGGGTTTTTGAAGAAGATATCGATAAGACGGGGAAGCCAAGAGGCGATGGAAGGCTTGAGACGCCAGTTTGCTCCAACCAATCGTACACGAAAGCTTCACATCGCGCGAAGAATGATCGTTTGGAAAGCTTAATCCGAAAATATGTGGAAGGCAGAAAGGCTCCTCCGACTTTTGCATTTGCGACATGCTACCACGGCTGCCACGTCCGCCCCCACCTACCAAAGACGAAAGGCGATGTGTGCCGAGGTACCTTTGATAGAAGTCCCAGGCGAACGAGCATTGCCGGCCGAAATGCACGGCGTCAAGTCCTCGGAAATACCAGGAGCAATCATGGGTCTGATGAAACGGATGCGAAGGGCAGGCCACACGGCTTACTTGGTGGGTGGAACCGTTCGAGACTTGCTGCTGAAGCGGAAGCCCAAAGACTTCGACATCGTGGTGGATACAACCCCCAAGAAGATCAAGAAGCTCTTCTGGGGCAGCATGGTAGTAGGAAAACGCATACCGGTGGCAATACTGCGAGCTGGGGAAGATGATGTCGAAATATCCTCCTTTCATTCCTTTGGAGAACAAGCCTCCAGGAGAAATCCAGACACCCTGAAAACCAAGACAGATGCGCTCGAACATGCACTAAAGCACAGCAATAGCACATTTAGCGCAAATTTCATTCGGAAAACATTGCACGAAAAATTCGAAGATGTCAAAAGCTCCATGTCGCAAAAAGCCACATACCTAGCTCTGCTCCGACTTGCTGATGCTCAGACGCGGGATTTTTCCATCAATGCACTCCTGTATGACCCGCATTCCGGATACTTGTACGACTCTGTAGGAGGACTGCAAGACATTCAAACTGGCGTTGTGAGAACTATTTTGCCGCCAGAAGAAAGTTTTAGGTTTGACCCAGCGAGGGTCCTGAGGGCTATGCGTGTGTCGGCAAGGTGTGGGTTCGCACTTGACCCAGATACCGCTCGAGCTGCCACATCTTTTGCTTCTCAGCTTGCAGGGATAGACAGTCTTCCGGGAGGCCGCAGAGCAATGGAACTGCATGCATTGATGGCTCACGGATCAGCAGCACAGTCAGTGCGCTTGGCACAGACACTTTCCTTGGTATGTGCCATTGCACCACCACTTGCCCCAATCCTATGCCTCTCCTCAGTGGAAGCTTGCACCTGCTCGCATTACCACCAAGTAGATAAGCCAGAGCCTTCTTCTGCGGTCAAAAGGGATGCCCTGTTATATGCTCTCCTGGAAGCACTGGATGTGGTAGCTGCACCAAGCCAACCGGTGTCTTCTGCCTCCTGGGCAGTGCTATTGGCCACTAGCACCAGTAGGGCTTCAGAACTGTCCGAATTCCTTTCAGGGTGCTTCACTTCTCTCTCGGCACTGGTGCAAGAGCGTTCCATTGCACGGATCACTGCGAAAACAGCACGCACGTCCCTTAGGATTTTGATGGAGATGGAGCACTGTAGAAAGCTTGTGTCCTCCTTTCTGGGGAATGATTTTGGTCATGAAGAAGTCAAATTATTCGTGCAGGAAGTTGTCAGCACTGTGCAATCCATTGAGAGAGGTCCTAAGAGGCTTGGAAGACATTTTTGATTTGAAATGTGCGGTCCTCGCACTCGTGGCGTCCGGTCTGTGCCAGCTGGCATGGCAGATTGGACCGTATTTTTCCGTTGGCTTCTTCGGTACGAATGGTTCTATTAGATGAAGCTTCACAAATTGCGTTACGAATGAATGTCTGGCGCAGTCTTGCCCAGTTTTGATGGCTTCGTGCCTGCAGTCACCCTTGGATTGCTCCCTGTGCACGGCCGTGGACCGAGTTTCAGAAATGCCGCCCCTGTAGCAAATTCAAGAAAAGGGATCCAAAATCCCCGGGGGGATTCGGACCCCCTTTCTCCCCATCCGAACGGTCGACTCGATCCTCGTCGGGTAATCTACACCGGGGTCATTTGCTCGGAAGTTTAATCCAACGTCACGGGCTTTTGCTGCATTTACGTTCGAGGAAAGAGCGCCTGAAGGAACGATTTGAACTTCTCGCCAGAAACGAGGACGTAGTCCAAACTTCGTGCGCACCAACCGCAACATCGACGTGTCGAAAGGAAAACATGGCGTTCCAAGAGGACCACAGGAGGTGCGTCGAATCCCAGAAGAACGCGTGCGAGGAATGCGGGCGAAGGGCGCACGAAATGCGCGCTCCTACCGCACCGATGATCAAGGCGTTGTTCGCTGGTTCGACAACTGACGTTCTGGTTCTTCGGCTTCTTGCTTCGAACATGCACGCTGGCGAGCATAGTTCTTTTTTTCTGGGAGACGGAAATGAGGCGCCTCGTGAAAGTAGAGGGTACGCATTTGGGAAGGTAAAGCGGAAAGACGCGGACTCGGAGGATCTGTTGATCTGACAGTAGGTTCTCAATACGACGAAACAGGTGGAAGCATGGGTCTTGCAAAGGAGAAAAAAACGGATGGGCCAAGAGAAGAAGCTCTTGCAAGGATGTTGAAGTTGTCACGGAGGATGGTTTCAAATTCAAGCGTAAAAGAAAAAGTCAACGATCAACCGGTAAGGGCAATGAGCTTCTCGTAGCTACGGTACCATGGCTGGTGAGGAAAACAGACTGACATTATTTTCGTGGTCTAAAGCGATTCCTGCAGAGTTGATGCCAAAGGACGAGCCTGTTCCTGACTATCCCAACCCAAGCAGCTCTACGCCGCTGCACAAGACCATACCTGATAATTGGCCCGAAGTCCGCAGGCTCAGGAACCTCTGTCAAAGCCTATGCAAAGTGGAGGCAGAAAACGCAAATGGCACATTCCAAGGTTCTCAGCGGTACGTCACTGAAGCAATCTATTCTGTTCTGAACGAGTTCATGTTTCAAGTGGAGCAAGGGCTTATGAATGGTGAAATAGGAACTGGACAACGGCTAGACCGAATGACTGAAAAGGTCAAGCAAAAAAAGGAACAATTGCAGAGGATCAAAACACAATTCGAGGCTGAAGAAAAGGAATGGGAAGAGCTACTGCTGCAACACCAGGAAGCATTGGAAGGCGTAGAAGGGACTCCAGAAGCCATGAAAAAGATACGCGCTGTAGCTGCAGAAGCTACGAAACAGGTCCAGGACAGTTCATGTGCAAATGCTCTGGTAGAAACCTATCAGAAAGCTCACAGGGCCCTAGAACTGCAAGCAGATGGCCTGGCCTGCATGGTAAACGGTGTCGAAGAATTAGTCAGCAGGGCAGAGAAAATTGGAACAACCTTGGTCGAAGAGCTGCACAATGATGTCTTCCAAGAACTGCCCCACATCAATTCACCCGAGCACCTGATCAAGAGCCTAACTGCTGCGCATTGAAGCTGTCAAATGGAGAACAACACTGCCTTGCATTGGTTGCTCCGTGGTTCCAAAGGATCAAGGAGAGAGGGATAAATCCCACTAGTTTCGCGGTCCATGTACTGGAGAACAGCAGCAGAGGGCTTTGGTAGAAGGAAAATTGTTGGGATCCACAGGAGTATTCAAACCTACTCTTCAGCTTTATGAAATTTACAAACAAACAACTATGAACAACAAAATGGCTTCTCTTGAGTCGTCGGTTTCTGCTGCGAACAGGGCGGGTTGCCTCAATCACGCACGGGAGCAAGCACAAACTGCGGCTGTTTGAGTCTATCCCTGTATCAACCCGGGACAATTTGCTTCAATGACGCTTATTTGACCCCACTGTCTTTCTGTAAAGCATCCGAAGCGATTTCTCACAGCATCTGCGACCAGCATGCGTTCGTGTGATTGGCTCCTTTCTACGCCGTTCAAGCCCTTGGGCGTTGTTTGAACGTTCTTTTCCCCTCCCAGCGCAGTTTCTTCCAAGATCTTTCTCCCGTACACACTATGTGACACGGAAGGCGTCTTGAGCATCCACTTGATGGCACATGCAGCTACTGTGTATTTGTCTTTGAACACCGTCCTCGGCGACGACGGATCGGCTGCGATCGTTTCTTTCCCTGCGTTCCCAGCGTCCCTTCTTTGCTCCAAGCTGTTGCAGGATCGCATCGTGGACTGCCTCAGTCTTTCCACACGCGTTTACGACGCGCGAGCTCCGTGCGAATTGCTTCGGCCGCCGTTTCCAGCGCACACGAACCACTCGTCCCAGATTCTTCGACGAGATTGCGATGGAGAGCCTCCCGCTTGTCTCTTTCGATCCTCTGCGGCACTCGACCGAACGTCGGGATCGATGCGGACAAACACCCGACCGAGGGGGCACGAGCGTCCGTGGCCCGCAGAACGGGGCGCCCCGGTTCGGGCACGTGCGTGTCCGGTACGAGCTGCACGGTCGAGAGGGCTGGAGAGGCTGGGGCAGAGCCAGGGGTCACGTGACAGGGTGGAGGGAGCCACACGCTCCTTTTTCCGAAGGAAGCATCGGGACCACGTCCGGTTGGGTTTCCTTTTCCACTCCTTTTTCATCCCACGTTGGATCCGGGTTCGGATGACCTGGAACGGATGGGACCGCGGTGGGAGATCCAATCGGATCCTTCCCACCGTTGTCCGAGGGGAAGCAACCAGATGAGTGGACACAAACCAGTCCCTTCTGTTGAAACGAATGTTAATTCGTTCAGAGTTAACAGCTCTCCCTCCAAGACTGAGTCCTCCGACCAAGGGGAAGGGACGATCAACAGCTCAGCATGTGGATCGCCGACGACATGAGCAGCGACGAAC